>JAQQSV010014803.1:0-12208 GCA_028646515.1 Pseudochirops corinnae
GTAACTTCTGCTTGTTAACTTGTGTTTGTATTCTGTTTGCATTCTCTGAAGTTCAGGGTGCTGACTTTTCCCCCTGAACTAGGTAAATGATATTTGTTTGATTGATTAAAGTAAGATTGTTAACCCATTTTGAGTTGCTTTCCTTGAGAAAAGCAGATCTAGGAACCTGTGCTAGCAGCCATCCTGGGTATGCTAGAGTGCTTGCTGATACACTAGTTTCAAAGATGGTTAGGGAAAAAGGAAAAGAAACTATATGTTCTAAATTATTTATAGAATCTCTCTTTGTGGCGGCAAAGAACTAGAAATTGCAAAGATCCCCATAGATTGGGGAATGTATGGAAAAGTTATAGTATGTGACTGCAGTGGAATACTGCTGTGCTATAAAAAAAAAAATGATGAACTCAATGATTTTAGAAAAACACAGAAAGATTTGCATGAAATAATCAAAAGTGAAATGAACAGAACCAGGAGAACATTGTATGCAGAAATAGCAATATTGTTTTAAAAACAACTTGGAGCAAATAAGTTATTTTAACTATTGTAAATGCCATAATTAACTATAAAGGACATGTGAACAAAGATCCTATTTGCATCCAGAGAAAGAAGTGATGAAAAGAAGTAGATATAGAATAATTTTGCATGCATTTACGTAGTTATGTCTAATGGTAGTCATATCTATGGCAGGGGGAGGGAGAGAAGAAAACAATTTACATTAAATTTTGTTGTATATTTAAAAGGAATAGCACGTTTTGTAGAGTAGAGTTGCAGTTTCATGTGAAATTAATTATATTTTTATTGTACTATGCTATGAAAATACTTGCTTTATTCCATAAATTAAAAATAAAAGGAAAATGTATAGGTAGATAAATAGAAGATGGATTGATAAATGGAAGGATAGATGGATGGATAGATAGATACATTGATAACAATTGGACAAATAGGTAGGTAGATAGATAAATGACATGTTTTAAGGCAAACAAAGTACTTTATTACTCAAGGCAACTCTTTGACATGGATCCTGTAGTTGTTTTAATACTTATTTTGCAAATAAGAAAACTGATATTCAACAAATTAAAGCAAGCTCCCTCTAATCCATAAAGTCAGAAAGTTTCAGAGGTGGTCTATGTATCTAAGTCTTCCAGATTCCAAGTCCAAGGCTTTTACTGCCTCATTATCTCATGATCACTAGGAAGCCCACATGATAAGGGGGCTGGCGAGGGGAGGGTTAGTTCCTGTGGAGGAGGAATATCTCAGAACCATAATGCTGGAGGGAGTGAGTGGGGAATGTCCTGAAGAGCTCCATTTAGAGGTTACTGAAATGAACAAGCAGCAGTAATGTTTTCAGTTCTTCAGTGGGAAAGGAACAAATTTGTTTTACTTTTAGCTCCTAGTTAGCAAGAACTATCACTTAAAATAGGATGATATACTATAGTCCTGCGTGGCCTCTATCTCTTGTGGAGATCTACCAGGATTCACCAGGTTCCTCCTCTTCCTCCCTACCCCAAGATAAGGCTTTTGGTCCCAGACTCAGTTTGAGGGGATTTCAGAAAACAATTCCTTGTTACAGCTTTAGCTGGTTTTGTTAGTTTCTGCTTCCAGTATCCACAAATGACTCACTCTGCTAAGTGTAGACATGTCTACAGGGTTTGAGGTTTATTTGGTTTTGCTTAACATAAATGGGACAATCAGGTTTTGAACTGAATTACTTTTAAAGGCAAAAGAGAAATCTGCCAGCTGGATAGATAGACCCTGCTAGGCATTGCAGTTGTTTAGTGTAGACATCTTTTTTTTTTTTTATTTTTTTTTAGTGTAGACATCTAATCTGTTGGGGGTGGGGGAGAGATACAGAAAGAGACAAAGAGAGACAAACGGGGAGACACACGAGACAGAAACACAGAGAGAGACATAGGGAGAGTGGAACTGAGAGATAGGAAGAAGGAGGGAGGGGTATGGAAAGACAGAGACAGAGAGAGAGACTGGGAGAGAGAGAGACAGAGACAGAGACAGAAACATTGAGAGCATTGACTTCCTTCCCCGTTTCTAATGGCATAGATGATGTATGGCTCTGTTATTTGACTTATAAATAAGCATCAGATCTTGAAGAGACCAAGGACCTTGTAAAATCTCAGTATTGCCGTGCCTTGTCAGACACTGTGTAACCATTTAAAGTTAAAAGCACAATTAGGCATTGAAGGGAATTGCTTTGGAATATGTGAACTGACTCCCAGTTACTGTGTGCTTGGAACTCAGCATTACACTGGACAGTATGTTGGGGTCAGGCTGGCAATCTGCCCAGATAAGAGCCCCCTGAATCTAAGCAACAGGGAGAAGAGAACTTAGTACCTGAGGAGGTTTAGAAATTTGGGTGGAGAGGGCACAAAAAGAAGGAAGCAAAAGAAACTCAAAACTGTTAGGTTGGATTAGATTAAGGATTTAGAAAGCACTTACTACATTCCAGGCACTGTGCTAGCAAGAATACAAATTCAAGCAAAAAGAAAAATCTGTCCTCAAGGAACTTATTAAAATAAAATAAAAATAAATAAATATAACATAATAAACACATTTATTTATTATGTTTATATAGTATGCATAATAATGTATTTACCAGATTATATTTCTATATTACACATTATAATATATTATGCATTATATTTATATGTTACATGTTAATATATTCAATATAAAATAAATAAGTGAATGAATAAAGGCTCTCTTGCTTTTTCAAATATAAATTTAAATTCTAAATTTGCCCAAGCAAACGTCAGAAATAAGTGAAATAAAAATATTGCTCAAATTGAGTTTCAGACTTGTGCCATTAGAAGGGACCTCAGAGATAATTTATTCCAACACATTCATTTTACATTGAAGTAAAATGAGACCCAGAGAGAGCAGCTGCTATGTTTCCCATGTTGCATTTCCTTTGATATAATTTGTATGTATTAATGTAAGTAAAATTTGGCCCATCTATCCCTTGTTTAAGTCATCCCAACTTTTAAATTCTCTGATTGTTTGAGGTCTGGGTGAGGAGGGCAGGAATTCTGGTCAGAAATCATTGGTAGTGTTTAGCCAGGGGTCCCCCACTTTCAGAAGAACATAGGCTTAAGACCCTCCAGAGATCCATGAACATGATTGAGTGGACCTAGAGATGTGAGCTATGGTTTAAGAAAGTATGGATACTTACCTAGACAAGCAGACTTGAGGTGAGGGATTATTGCCATTTACTTTTTTTTTTTTGGGGGGGGGGGTGCACAACTGTCTTCAGATATTCACAAGTCTGACAAATGAATGAAGGATTGGGATTGAAGAAGCACAGATTTACAGCAAGAAGGGGCCTGAGAGGTGCATCAAATCCAACCCCCACATTTTCAAAATGAGAAAACTGAACCTGAGAGAGATTAACTGTCTTGTCTGTGTCCGCAGAGATAGTAAGTGACCAGGCCAGGATGGATGTTTTCATCATTCAAATCATCAGTCATGATTAAAGAAAAAAAAAGATGACTTCTTATCAATCTACTCCCCCCCCCCCCTCCAATCTCTTCTCCTTTACTGCCATAAGTTACTACTGAGCATCGGCTAAGAGCAATGTGTATCACACAGTGTAGCTTTGCCAAGACTGGGTCCCAGGTCACATGATCATCTGCATTTCACATCCTACATGCTGTAATTGTAATGATAAGCCTGAGAATTTAAGGCCTCCTACCTCAGGTGTCTTCCATCCATAATCCATTGTCCATATAACTGCTAAAGACACATCTCTAAAGCCAGGAGTTCTTTGGAGCTTTCTCAAACCACATTTCAAGAGCAGATTGGTTAATGTTGTGTGAACACTTATGCCATGAGAATCAGCAAAAGATGATAAATCAAGGTGTGCATTTTTTGTTTTGTTGATGATTCAGACTTGAGAAAGTAATGCAGAAACTGTTAATGCAGATTAAAACTGCATCCTGAACACGTTTTTTTTTTTTTTACTTCCAGAGATCTGGTTGTTAACATTAACCATCGTTTCATTCCATTAAGCACATCTCTGACCATGTCATCTCTGCCCAAGAAGCTATTCCCTTTTGTTCCCTATTGCCTCTAGGATAAAATATAGATTTATCTACTTGTAATTAAAAACCTGCAAAATCCATTTGATCTGCTTTAGGGAAGTTTCCTTTCCTACGCCCCTCTACATGTCTAGGTTTTGGACAAACTGACCTAATTACTACTTCTTGTCAGGAATTTGATCTGCTATCTCCATCACTTTGCACAAAGACAATCTCATCACTTCTTAAAATGCCTAGTTTCCTCCAAATCTCAGCTCAAGGACAACCACCATATTTTAACTGCTCCACCCCAAAGTACAAATACTCTTCCCTGTTAATGTGACTTTACACTTTTTAAATATTTTCAAATTAGGTGCCTGAGTACATAGTAGAACAATACTCTTGAGTTTGGTTACTGTTAAGATTTTTTCTCTGTATCTACAATATGCAACAAGGTGCCTGGTATATAAGAGGTCTTTTATCAAACATTTGTTGTGATTGAATGAATGAACAAAGAAAGCAAAGGAGATCCTCTTTTTTTTTCTTTTGAGTAATCTACTGGGGCTATCAAGAATCTAAGATTCCCTCAGAAGTTGGTACGTTACCTTTAGCCATTCTCATCAATTTTTAGATTGTGTTCTATTTCTAGCACATTTGTTTTTATCCTATTACTATCAAATTCCCCATCTGAACTGAATCATTGACCTTCTTCCCTGATAGCTGCTGTAATTATTGAAAATACTGAATCTTTTAAGACTGAGATCTGCCATTTTGTGGATGGCGGTGGAATAGGAGTTCAACTTTGAACAGCCTTTTAGAAGGCCCAGAGTCACTGGCCTATCTTTTCAGCCTGTGCATGGGCACATCATTGGAATGAGAAGAGTTGGCAGATCACGAAATTAAATCTGACAAATCTGAAATAGCATCAAAAATATCCCTTGACTATAATCTTTCTGAAAAGTGACATAATGAAAATCATTTTTAGAAATTTGGTAAGCACTTGACAAATTGGAAGAGTCTCAATGCTTGTGGATAATTATTTCTAATCCCTTCCATTTGTCTGGAAGAAAAGAATCGGACCATCTCAGACTGTTAAAATGCCCAAGTTCTTTATGGAAAACTAAATTTAGTGTTTTCTCTTTTCCAAGAAGATTCATATTATCTTCAATCTCATTCTAGCTATTAGCTTGAACTCACTGATTCCAAGAGGAGGGACTAAGGAAGAATGCCCATCTTCTTCATGATTCCTGACCTTTCTTTCTCATCAGCTTCTCTTTTTTCTCTCGTTCTGTATTACCTTCTTTTGTGATTTCCCCTACTTTTATTTTTTGGATAGGCATGGGAGGGCAGATTCTTTTATTTTATTTGATCTTTTAATGTTTCCCTTCCTTGCTGTGAAGTCCAACAACTCCAAGTCATATCTGCCCTGGACCACTATTTTTGCCAGAGCAAATATCTGCCAACTTTTTTAAGGTACAGTGTCTAATACATTTATGCAGCCTAGTTTTGACAGATTGAGAAGGTAGCTTGCCAAGGGGTTTTGGTTATACACACAGACTTTAGTTCAAGGGTGGGGAGAAATCTTAGCAATGGGATTTTGAACTCCACACACCATATTTTATAAGTGGTGAGTCATCAATCACTTATGGTACTCAGTGATTCTCCTTTACTGCCATAATGAGGAAAGGGGAGCAGACAGCATATTAAATTATGTCATTTAGGGGAAACGGGTGACAGAACGAATTATTTCAAATTCCTTCATTCTCCATTCTAAGAACCCATGGAGAACTGCAGCCACGAATCTTTTTCAACAGTGAATTATATTAGGGAACTTGGGTGAAGAATAAGAAAAAACTCAAGTAACTCCCCAAAAATATACACACAATTTGATCAACACTGTGAGTACCTACTATGTGTGTGATTCTATACTAATTGCTAAGGATTCAAAGACAAACAAAATGAGCTAGTCTGCTCTCCAGGAGTTGATAGTCTCCTAGCATATTCACAAATAATACACAAATGAAAGAAAAAGCCACATGCAAATTGGTATAGTAAACTAAGAATTAGGGATAAAATTAAATTTAAAAAGTAAGAAGGTCCCTGCTCTCAGGAGTTTACATCCCACCAAGGGGAGACAACATATAAAGAAACCTATATTTGAGAGTCATAGTACAAAAGCAAAACCAGTAACAATACATCTTCTTTTAGTGTTGTTTCCTTGAAATAAACACTCTCTCTCTCAGTCTCTCTTCCGCACATACATATATGTATGTATGTATGTATATGCACACACACATATATAACATATATTCTAATGGTGAATTATGAAGATACATATATTCATGTATGTTGATGAAAAGTGAATGCAAATTAATGTTATGGAATAGGAAACTCAGAAAAAAGAATATAATACATAAGGTAATCCTTGAAGGGAACTAGGATTTACACGAGGCAGATGAAAGGAGAAAGAATAATCTAGATATTGAAAAGGGAGATGGAATATGTGCATGTCACCTCAATGGGTCAGTGCCACTCTAATATAGAACGTGTGAAAGAATACTGGGGGATTTCTATTCACCTACCTACAGAAGATCTTTTTTTTTTTTTGAGTTGATTAGACTGAAAGGGAATTCCCCTTACAGAGAATGTCATCAATGTGGATGCATTAATTTTCATAAAAGTTCTGGGACAGGGACATTTGTTTTGTTAAAACTATTATGTTCTTTAGAAATTGCCCAATGACCACTTAGAATTTTAAAATAAATCATTGAGGGGTAGCTAGATGGCACAGTGAATACATCACTGGCCCTGGAGTCAGGAGGACCTGAGTTCAAATCCAAACTCAGACACTTGACACATTTGCTAGCTGTGTCATCTTGGGCAAGTCTGTTAACCTCAATTGTCTTGCCCTCCCCCCTCCCAAAAAATTAAATCATTGAAACAAGACTCCTCAAGAATTAATACTTATAACCCTTTCATTTTACAGAAGGAGAAACAGAAGACTAGGGGGCAAGCAACTTATCTAAGTTCATACATATTATTATTGGGACAGGAGAGATGGGACAAAAATTCAAAATGTTTTTTTTTTCTTTTTGAATGGGGGAAGGCAGGGCAATTGGGGTTAAGTGACTTGCCCAAGGTCACATGGCTAGTAAGTGTTAAGTGCCTGAATTTGAACTCAGGTCCTCCTGACTCCAGGGCTGGTGCTCTATTCACTGCATCACCTAGCCATCCCCAAAAGGATTTTAGTTAAACCACTTTTTAAAAGGAAATTGTATACACCATCCTTAAACATTCAGTTCTGGGAGCCATATTCTAAAGTTGTTTATGAGTGGAATGGTGTCCAGAAATAACCATTGTGTGTTGTGAAAGGCTTTAAAGTCAAGGAAAATTGCTCTAAATAATGGTAGGCATTTAGCCTGAAAAAGACAAAACTCAGGTTAAGAGGGGACAGAAGAGTTGTCTTCAAATGATTCAGGAGATACCAACTATGTAAATGGCTTATACTTTGTCTACTTGATCCTAGAGGATAGAATTAGGAGCTGCAAAATAACAAAAATCAGGCTTAACATGAGGCCAAAAATATCTTCCTCAACATCATGATTGTCATAAATATGAAGGTGTTGCTTCCTTAGTAGATAGGCAGTTTTCCCTAACTGGAGGGCTTTGAGGAAAAGAAAGATGACCAAGTCAATGAGATGTATGAAGACCTTCCTGTGTGCCAGGCACTGAGCTAACCCATTGATTTGTAGGATTGAGAGGATTTTTATTTACATTCAATTTGACTTCCATCACCTCTGAGGTCTCTTCTAATATGTCATCATGTCACAATGTTGGAAAAATCCATGATATTATAAGAAGCAGAAACTTAGAGTCTCATTTGAGTACCATGAGGCCACTTAAGATAGAATTATGAATCCTGGTACAAATACTTGTGATTTTCTTTTTCTTTTTTTCTTTTTTTAATTTTTTTGCCTTTTATATAGGAAAGGCAGGACAATTGGGGGTAAGTAACTTGCCCAAGATCACACAGGTACTAAGTGTGTCAAGTGTCTGAGGCCAGATTCGAACTCAGGTCCTCCTGACTCCAGGGATGGTGCTCCATTTATTGCAACACCTAGCTGCCCCTCTATCTTCTTCTTTGTCTCATTGTATAAGACTTCTAATTGTTCTTGGTCACCGTGCTTCCCATAATTGAATATGTATTTATTATGTATTACAATAAATGTTCTTTTGTTCTGAACAATATAATGTAGTTGTTCCTTATCCTTTGAAGAATGAGTTGGAAGAAACACATTTAAATAATAATATTGAAGGCTGTTGTAACAAAAGTCTGGGTCCTACAGTGATGCCAGTTTATTTAGCCTCCCTGTGATGATGCAAACTTCAACAGTGAATATGTATTTAAGTGTTTTCTGTATATTTGGTATTGTGCTAAAGTTCTAATAATACAAAGACAAGAAAGAAATGATCATGGCCTTTAAATAACATAGTCTCTAGTGCAGATCAAACATATAAATACATAGGCATATCCAAGATAAAATCTGATAAAGTAACAACTCATGACAAAGGATTCTAAGATATGATCCCTAGCCTCACCCCAGTAACCCCACACACAGCTCTTAGCTTACAGCAATTATAGGAGGTACCTTGGATAGAAACAACTCTGTAGTTGGAGTCAGAAAGAGAGGAGTTTAGATTCTGCTTCAGACACTAATTATGTGACCCTGGAAAAGTTCCTTCACCATTGTCTACCTCAATTTCATCATTTGTCAAATGAGAAGAATAGGACCTGTCCCCCCGCATCATTTGAGAATTGAATTAGATCATATTTAAAAAGTTCTTCACACATCTAAAGTGCTCTAAAGAATGCTTATCATTGCTGTTGTTGTTACATTTAGAATCAATGAGTTGAAACTAGTCACCTTAGGAAGCATCTGATAAAAACTTGTGTTTTTACAGACAAACAAAAAGCTGGATACTGTGATCTCAAAGCAACTTAAAGAATGCCTTGTCTCTGCAATTCTTAAGCAGCTTTTCTAACATCCCAGAGTCTGTCAATAATATGATCACTGCCACAAACCAGGTCTTCAGACTTCTCATATCATGTTCTTAGTTGAAAATGCGTTTGAGGAAAGTTTCCATCATGTCAGTCCATATTAATAACATCATCAGACTTCAGTTGAATATCTTGGAAGTTTTCACAAATTTCACATTTCCATGACACTATTCTTTAGATTAATGCACTCTCTCCACCAGACTACCCCATTTCTTTTGAATGTGCTCTTTTCTGCCCATCTCCCAGGTTCACAACCTTAAAAGTGCCCTTGATTCTTCCTTCTCACTCATGCTCCATATCAGTTGCCTAAATTTGTTTGTGCTACCTCCAAAATATATCTCTCATTTTGCTTCTTTTCTCCACTCAGAAGATCATTTCCACTAATGGAAGACTTTGGCTGAATTATCATAGTAGCCTCTCATTTGGTCTCCCAACTTCCAATCTTCTCTCTTTAAATCAGTCCCCATATCATTGCCTTTGTATTTCATAGGTCAGACCATGCCACACCCATTATAAAGAGTCTTCAGTGCTTTCCTCTTACCTCTAGGATGTTATATGAAATGTTCAGCTTGGCATTTAAAGTTATTCATGGCTGACTCCAACCTGTCTTCCCAGCCAGATTTCATATCTACTCTTCATGCACTCTCCATGGTACCAAAGTCCTTAGTCTATACATAGGCTTGACACACACCAGGATCACATGCCTTACTTACTTCCAACACTCAAAATATTTCACCTCTGTCCAGGTTTAGCTCACATGCCACCTCTCATAGGCTACATTTCTTGATTGGTCATAATTTCTTTTTCTTCATACTTTCTTACATTCATTGCCCAAGGTGAATCTTTCAATAATAATAGAAATAACACTAGTAATAATAATAATAATAATAATAATAATAATAATAATAATAATAATATAGTGATGATGATAGTAATATATACATATATATGTATATATATTATATATAGTACTTTATGATTGCAAATCACTCTACGCACACACATACACACACACACACACACAGAATTTTATTTCATCATTACAACAAGGAAATCAAGGAAGACCAGAGTGAAGCAGCAATTTGTCACACTCCTAATATATGTCTTTAGTAATATTTGAACTTAGGTCTCCCTATTGCCAGCTCCAGTGACCTATATATTGTTCCACATACAATACATTACACCATGACCAGCTTACTGAATGTCTTTTCAATTGAATTGAAGTAGAAAATGAATCAATCTGAATAAAATGTGATGTTAGTGTGGTTTTATTCATAAAGGAGGGACAACTTAAAAGTTAGTGGATGGGAGTCTGCTTTTAAATCAAAGCTTCCAAGGCACAGGAACAGGTTAGAGTGACATTTGCACACGCAAAAAGAAAGAATCTTACTTGCAGAAATTCCTTGCAAAGATGCCAAATTCAAGGATAAGAAATTAGAAAAATCACTTGCCTTTGTAAAAGAAGACTTAACTGCAATTTATTCATAAAACTCTCCACACTAGCAGCTCTTCTGAATTTCTTATTATTCTTATCAATGGATAAGATAAATTTGGATGAATCTGCATGCATGGAGATCAACACAAATGATCATTTTAGTTCCTGAATTCATTCAATTCAATTGGTATTGTGATGAATGACTTCTATTCAAATAATTCTGTGTTAGATTTGGGGAATAGACAAACATCATAAGGTCTGATATTTGTTGACAATGTGGTTGGAGAAATAAGTAATAGGACAGAGGAGTTTTTGTATGTGATAAAGTACACAGGAAGAGTGCTGATGTTGTGAGATTTAAGAATTAAGGGGAAGAAGGACTCCCAGTAGGCTAGAGAGATGGAGCAAAGTTTCATAAAGGAGATAGGATTTATCCTTGCTCATGAAAGATGGGCAGGAAGTGGCCATTGAAAAAGAAGAGGGAAGACATTCCCAGAAAAGAGATTAGGTTAGGAAATGCACAGAGGTAGGTACATGTAAATAAGCTCCACTATGGGTAGTGGGAGGATCTCTGGACTTGGACAGACTTTGGTCCAAATCCTGCCTTCTAATGTTATTACTTACATGACTGTCAAAAACAGCAAAACCCCACTTAGTCGCAGTTTCCTTATTTGAAAAATTAGGGACAGTAACAGTTGTCTTTACTACTTCACAGAGTCATTAAGTAGTTCAGCTCATCAAGTTCTTTGCATAATGGAAAGTGATTTATCAATATCAGCTTTGTCATTATGTCTTCTTAGAATAATCAAGAGATCATTCTGTTTGTGTCCAAAACTTATGCAGAGGTAGACGAGGGTGCAGTTGGGAAAACCCTTGAATTCAAGGCTGTGGGCCCAATTCAAAGCTATAGGCAAGGAGCAGTTTCTGAAGAATTCTAGTTGGACAGATACAAATAATTCAGCACAGCAAGGGATCACAATAGATGAGAGCAGTGGTTCTCAACCTTCCTAATGCTGTGACCCTTTAATACTCGTATGTGGGTGTATCTGAATGTGGGAGGACCTGCCTGGAGACGGATAGTGCAGCGGTGTCTAGGTTCCTAAGACCATCAAAAATATGTGTTTTCCAATGGTCTTAGGTGACTCCGTGAAAGGGTCATTCTACCCCCAAAGGGGACACAACCTACAGGTTGAGGACCAGTGGACTAGAGGAATGGGGCAAGGATCAATTAGAGACAGAGCACAGTTGTTCTGGTTCTTCCTTCCTTCTTGAAGAGGAGGAATGATATCAATACTGTGCTATTTTATATTGTGCATGAATTGAATTTGAGTAAGGCTCAGCTGCACAAAGCAATGGTCTTGATCTTTCTAATAGAGTCAGTGGAGTCCAGTGGCAAGACAAAGATCAAGGAGATTGGCTATGATCCAGGATGCAGTGGGCGATCTTAGTCTTTTTCAGGCATTTCTCAGGTCTCAGTTTATCAGAGACCACAACCATTCAATTACTAAGGACTAGGTAAAAATTATGACAAAAGATGGCTCCATTTACCATCCCAAAGAAATCAGTCTGTGAGAGAAAGGCATTTAGGTTTTCTTGCAAAAACAGAAAACAACTCAGAGAGAATGAAGTATCAAGGTGCTGACCATGAAAAGGGAAAACATGGACTGGTCTATAAAAATATAGACTATC
>JAQQSV010014804.1:0-12207 GCA_028646515.1 Pseudochirops corinnae
AATCACATCAAGCCTGTGGTGCCAGGAGTTTGCAGAAGAGTAGAGCAGAGCCCACAGGAAGCTGGGATTCAGAGCTAGACAAGATGGTTGGGAGAAAGGCTTGCTTCACAGGGAGACAGATAGGCTTGTTAGTAAATATTTGTCTTATGTTTCTTTGTGGGAAGGCTAAAGGATGCTGTGGCTCTCTGTGCTGCTGTGGTTTATTAACTTCTTTACTACTATGATCAATTTGGTTTCCTGGTTTTGGGACTCTTCTATGTGGAGAGTCTGTTGTATTTTGTGATCAAGCAGCTATGCAGGTATATTTATCATCACTGTTGGGTTTGTGAATATTGCATTGGTGCTACACACGCACATACACACTTCAGTAGACATTTAATAAATGTTACTTGATTGACTATATTTGAAAAGGGTGAAAATACAAGATGATAGAAAATAATCACTATCAGTGGTATTATTCAAATAAAGACAATTGATAAGATGTACCTCAATAAAATACTATACTCACAAGAATGAAAACAAAGTAAGCCTATTCAAGTCCTTGATTTATACCAATTCAGGAACACATCAAGCGCAAATGCCTACAGCTCCTGATCCTTACTTCTGATCCAGCAATTAATTCATGCTTATCTACATTTTCTCAAATGGCACATTTCTCAGCTGCACATCATCATGCCAGTGCAAAGTATGAAGAGTTCATTGGCAGGGCATTGAACATGATGGCTTAGTCTTTCTCTTTCATGCATTGGGGCACCTACTTCTGAGATGGTGTCTCTAGCTCTCATTTATCAATCTCTGCTTCTGATAATGTGGTATTTTTTATAAATGAAGAAATATGATGTTAACTTGTTGCTTCCCTTTCTCTATCTATTTATTGGAATCTTTCAGCATTACAGTTTCCCAAGGGAATGAAATGAAAACCTGGCAAGCTTGTTGTTCCCCTTGCATATGCAATGCATAGCACACATTAAAACAATACATTCTTAACACCTAGAAAATGAGTGGATGTTTATAAATGTAACTCCACGAACTAAGGATTCCCTAAATATTAAGACCTCTTACAAAGTTCAGGAATGCAATAAGCAAACAAAGTGTTAACAGTACAGATATTCACATGTGTTTATAATTATTTACTTGCAATTAAAAATTCAAAAAGCAAGTGAAGTGTCACAATGTAAATCCATATGCTATGCAATGTGCATTAAATGTGCAATACAAATACTGCTATCTTTACTTGAAATCTCTCTATGCTTCCTCAATTACAGTCCTTGTAACACCTACACACCCATACCCTCTCCCACCTCCCCCTCCCCGCATGCACATATGCATATGCATATTCATGTTTATGTTAGCAAGCTTCATGGCTGCTTTAAGAGATGCTCATTCATTTAGCAATAGTTCTACTGTCCTTCTCTGACACCTCTGTCATTCTCTCCTCTCAGACTGTTCTGATGAGACAAAGAAATTAATTAGTGAACACTTACAACTGGATTCAATCCCATGCTATTTCCCTTGCATTTGTTTAAATGCCTTTCCTCTGATTTCATGAATTGCTTGATGCAGTCTAGGATAGCATCATTGTTCAGGGTTTAGAGCTATACATTCGAATAAATGATGTCCCTAAGAGAACATTAAAACTAGGAACAAAGTAGGGTTCTAACAATAATGTAGAGAACATCTGAGGTATCTATTTGTATACCTAGAAGGCACTACTCTCTTTTTTTCTCTTTACTTAATTAAATCTTCTGACAGTCATAAATATCTAATGGATTTCTCTTTTGGAAGTGAAGAAATCAATATGTTAAATGTATTGGTGACTAGATAAAACATAATAGCTTATATTTATGCAGCACCTTAACAGTTAAAAAAAAAAATCTCCCTTTACAATAGTCCTATGAACTATGTATGGCAAGTATTATCCCCATTTTACAGAAAAGGCAACAGAAAAAATTAGGATATCGTGACTTATATAAGGTCATACAATAGGTGATGAGATCAGACCTCACCAATCTTCTGGCTAGCCATTCTTTGTACAATCCTATAAGGTCTCCCTAATATTACCTCAGCCAGGGATATACAAGGCTCCCAGTTGACTTAATTTTTAACAAGAGTGCTTCCTTTGCCTTCCCAGGGCTATGTTAGTATCATTAATTCATAGGATACTAGATTTAGAAATGGAATGAACCTCAGTTCAAATCTTCCATCTCCTCATCTTAAAGATAAGGAAAAAGAAAATTGACTCCTCAAGGTTTAACAGTAAGCGTCATAATCAGGGTTGAAATTCAGATACTCTGACTCTAAATTCAGCATACTTTTCATTGTTTTAGGGTGTCTTTTTAGTATCTAAATAAAAGCCTATTACTTTTTTGCCTTTTACTTTTTGGATTAGATCTGTGTTAACTACAAATGACATTTCATATGATTTTATCAGCTCATTAGCATATTATTTTACTGCCACTATACATCTAAATATTGCTGAACAGAGTGTTTAATGTTGAGCAATGAATTCATCAAAACTTAACTTTTCTTTTAGATAATCAAAAATTATTTAAACAATTGTGATTCCAAGTATCTGTAGTAAATTCTGACTAGCTTAACTTTATTTAATTCAAATCTCAGGTATATAGTTTAATAATTATGCCTTTAAAGTTCACTATCCCTTTTGCATTTTATGATCTTTTGAAAAGTTAATGTTTTATTTTTTATACCACTGAGAATACTTCTGGAACTAATTGAAAATTATCTGTCACACTATTTTATTTTTAATAAGATAAAACCAGTGTATAAATGTTTCAAACAGAAATTTTCAAGTTTCCACTTTCTATTCTGAGAAATCTGATGGACAACTTGATAATTGTGTTGGACATAAGCTTTCAATCAACTTTTGCTGCAAGCTGTGCTTTAATGATTCACCAAACACGCCGATAATTAATCATTGACATTCATATAAGATAATACTCTCCAAGCCACAGGGGATGACTAAATATACACTGGAGCTTTACTTAGAAAGCTCAAATGACATTGCGAGCTCAGTACTATAATTAAAATCTTGAATTTTGCAACACTTTGACCTGTCAAAAAGCTTACCCCCAAACATTTTTTTCCTTCCCCTTCTACCTAGAAAGGGAATAAGATTAAATAATGTTCACTGTCACCTGCTGGGCCACATCCTCAACATGTGGTGCAAATCCATCAGCAGTTTTCTAGCTGCAGATTTTATTTAAACTGCACTTAATTGTCTCCAGAGAAGTTTTAGCATTTAATTGGCACATGGACAGGAGTAAATGCATGTGTCACAGACAAGCACTGTCGGCAGGTGACTGTCATCAGTGATAACCTTTACATACCTCCCCCCACCCTCATGTAAGAACCAAAAGACACAAACAGATGATAGAAAAGCTACATGATCAGGAAGAAAAAAAGAAACAAACAAAAAAACCAGACTAGCAGACACAAATCAAGGATATTGAATGAGGAAACAGCAGGGAAAATGGTGAATAGATTCATATAAAGAAGACTGGTCCAAAGAGATGATCACAACAATTTAAATCCATAGGCAATGATAAGACTCAGATCTATACCTGTTGAAAAAGAAACATCAGACCTGGTCTTCAAAGAGCATGTAGATTTATTTCTGTGGAAAATGGAAGTTGGAGGAAGTAGGCTGAGAAAGTTAATGTTGATTGAACCAAGGTTCAGTATAGAGCACTGTGGTATGTATTCATGGGGGAAGCATATATAATCCTTACTTTCTCGGAGCTTATAAGCTAATGGAGCAGTGAGCGGGATGCAAATGTGTGCATAGGATAATCTGTTTTAGAGCTGGGATAGATTATGTTGTGTCATGTGAAAATTACAAACACAATTCGTAATAAAATACAGCTATAGAGATAATGCACGGACTGTTTGGGGTGAGCAGGAATAGGCAGTTACTGGAATGACTAAGGACACGTGGTATAAATATAGGAATGTGTAATGTAAAAGTCTGCAATTACGTGTGTAAATTAGAAGAAGGACAAATTGTAGCAGAGAAGAGAATGGAAGGTTTTCTAATTGATGTCTCGTAGTATGGAGTCTATTTCTGATGTGAGAAGCTCAAAAACTTTTAGGTGGAAGTTAGAGGTGGAGCATATACCAGTAATTAATAATGGCAGTTTCACCATAGGATTAAAGTAAATAAGTGTCATCTAGTTCAATCCTCCTTTTAAAAATGAGAAAACAGAAGTCCAGAGATGGGAAATCATAGCAGTAAGTAGCAGAGTGGAAAACCAAATGTGTATTTCATAATTCCTAATTGCATGTTCTTTTTAAATTGACAGTGAACCATTAAAAAAACATCATTTTGATGTTTCATTTAATGAGAGGTTACTAAAAATAAATGGTGTTAGGAGAAGAAGTGAAATGTTTGAAATAACATTCAAAGGCCAGGAGTCCTAAATCTTTTCAACCTAGATAGATGGATATTGAAATATGTTAAAAAAAAAAAAAAAACACAATCCATCCTCTGTAAGACTACTATGGACAAGTACCCCTGGGTAGTATTGGAACTTTATGTACAGAAATTCAATAAAGAACAAAAGGAGGGATTTGGGAATGCTTATTCTGGTCCTGGTTTTCTACTACAGCTATTACTTCTATTGAGTCTTTTAATTACTATAAATCACAGTGATTTCATTTTTAAATTAGAAAATTCCATTTTCAATTACTTATCCTATTTACTTCATGCAATAGTGTTGATCTGAAAACTGGCGTATGTATGAACAAAAAAAAAACATTGATTACTAGATGATTTGAAGGCATGATACAATGGCATAGGATAGAATGAAGGCATATACAATGACAATGTGCATTCTGGGAGTAATCTTCATTCTGTACCTATTAGAACAAATAATTGAAATAAATAATTATCTAGAGCCAAATTCAGTTCTCAGTTTGGCAGAACCTTGAACTCTAAATGCAATATGGTGAAGAAATAGTCCAATGGGTAAATATGATCAGATGAATTACTTCCAGTAAAATATATCATTTAAATCACTTTATCTTTTTCTAAAAGTTATTTGATGTCTCTATAGCTATAACAATAATATTAGGAATAGAGACTAGATCTGTGATTTCATAGGTACATAGAAAGTATAATGAAACATCATCCCCCAGCACAGATTAGCACAATCTCTACAATGTATCTTCTCAGACTGTTTTCCAGAGCATTGAGTAATGAAACTCATCTTTTGCCAAGGGTGAGTCAGCCAGTGTATGTCAGGGACAGGCTTTGAAATTCAGGCTTTTGTGACTTCTGTGTCTCCTTCTATCCACTACATCATGTTGCCTCTCATAAATAATTATAAATTTTATTCTTACCATAAATAGCAATGTGTTTCTGTCACAATGATAAAAATTTGGAAGAAAGATTTTAGTTGCTGTTCTTCCTGAAACACTTTGGATTTTTTTCACTCTATCATTTCTCTACCAGATCTTTTCTCATTCTCCTTTTGATAAAATATTTCCCTTTTTTCTCAAAATCTTTCATATTCAAACTCATATGCAAATATACAAACACACACACATACTCTCTCTCTCCACCTGTCTCTCTCTGTCTCTATCTCTGTCTCTCTGTCTCTGTCTCTGTCTCTAGTTCTCTCTCTCTCTCTCTCTCTCATTCTCTTTCTCTCTTTCTTTCCCTCTCTCTTTCCTCCCCCCCCCCACATATATAATGTGGTATTATACTAAAATGTGGCCTAGATTCTATTCTCAGTCATTTCTTTTAACATGATTAAAGATGGTGTCCAGTCAAAACTTTAATTTTTTCATCTTTACAATGGAAAGATAATATTTGCATTATATACTTCAAAGATTTTTTTTGTTTTGTTTTGTTTTTCAATGAAAGTGCTGTATAAGAGGGCAGAACCAAGATGGTGAAATAAGCTAAAGGACTCATCTGAGATCTTCCTACAAGAAACATTAAAGTAATTCCTCAAATTGAATGTTGAAGTGGCAGAACCAATAAAAGGATGAGGTAACACAATTTTCTAGCCTGAGTCAACGAGAAAATCAGTGGCCAAGATCTGTGTCACTGGTTGAGAGTGGAGAGCAATCCAAATCAAGCCACAATCCTGTGAGCCTTCAGCAGGCCTTGAAGGCAGCTGAATATACATGAACAGCTTCTGGTTTCTGGAGCACTTACCACGCAGCCCGTAAAGGAGTCAGACAATTGGGCAGAAGAAGCTTGCAAGTGATCCTTTGTTGTCACTGGGAGCAGGATTCTGTTGTTTTATCCATATGCAGTTCTGAGTCACAGTCCCAGGGCAAGGAAGAATACTAGCAAGAATGGGGAACCTGGTCACAATTCCAGAATGGAAAAGAAATTTTGTGATTTCTCAAAGAGCAGAACACAGGCCAGGAGAATAGTGACCATGCTTCTACTCAGATCACACCACTTAGGAGAACTGAAAACTTGTAGATCCCTAGAACTAGCTCTGAAAACAGTATCATGAAAATCCTTTTTGCGTGGTATATTTAATGGTAATTAATTTAAATTTGAAGACTCCTTTTTTGTTACGTCAAGTAAGCAAGTACTTAACTCTTAGTAACTAAAGGCTAAGTACCTCTGTGAAAGAAACAGAATGTGGGAACTCTGTCTCCTGTTGCTGACATAACAGGAAGGGGTTGGCTAAGACAGGAAGCCAGTGTGTGTGTGTGTGTGTGTGTGTGTGTGTGTGTGTGTGTTTGTATAACAAGAAGAACCCAAGAGAGAGGCAGTCAGAATCAAGAATTTTTACTCCTGGTGAGGAAGCAGAATTGTCCCAGCATCTGGGAGCTGGGCTGCTACTGGACTGAGAAGTAAGTTGGAGTTTTCTATGAGACCAGAATCTGGTGAAGGCTGAAATTGCTGTCGAGAAGTCTCCCTGGAGCTAAGAAGGCTGCCTGGAAGGCTGAGATTTCTTCTGGGTCCTAGGACCAGCTGACCTGCTGGAGGACTGAAGAAGCACGACCAGGATAAGACTTTGTTTGTTTGTGGCTTGATTGATCCTTGACTTCATGGGAAAAGAAGTTGTAAAGGTTTTGAGATGAGCTGGACCCTGTGAACTTCAGTATGTAACAATAATTGTCCAGAGGACTGGACAAAGACCTGGGAGCTGTCTGCCTCTGAATCTAGGTAACTGTTTGGTGGATTCAGGTAGAAGCTGGGACCATGGAAAGGGATCCAGGAAATCTGAGAGACCACCCCAAGTGAAGATAAAGAAAAGACCTCTTTGGATATTGCATGCATGATGAAATTGAAGTTTACTAGACACCAAGGGGTGGAGAATTTGTCTAATTTTCTAATGATTGTATTTAGTGAGTAATGATACTTAGTGACTGATTGCTAGATAAGTGACTGACTAAGTTAACCTATGATTGCCCTATGAGTGGAAGACCAACTTGTATTGTGAAATGATTGAATGGTTGAGTGAGGAGGCAAGCCTCCTTAGGGATATCAGATGATTATTCTTTTGTTCTGTGTTCTAAATACTGTGGCCACTTTGGTGAAAACTATGTGACCATTTCAATGTTAAGCTGTTGTGGACACTATATTGTGATTTTTTGTGATAAGATGTAATGTGAATATGATATTGTGATTTGTTGTGAATGTTTGCCTTGATTTGTTATGGAATAAATGGAGTGTCACTATACTGTGTAATCAGAACTTTAAACCTGTTCACAATAGCATTCTTTTAGCTGCTCGTGCATGGCATTACAGTACAGCATGACTTTCATTCTGGAAAGAGAGTCTAACTTAAAAATAAAGTAAAAAAAAATCAGTAAAATAGGTTGGGGAAATGAGCAAACAGTAAAAAAGAACCTGGGCATAAAAAGCTACCTTGGTGACAGGGAAAATTAAAACACAAACTTGTAAGACAACAAAATAAAAACAGATACAAACAAAACCTCCTAGGTGGAGGGGTAATATAAATTTCACACATCCAAGCAAAAATTTCTAGAAGACCTCAAGAGACATAGAAAAACAACTGGGAAAAGAAATGGGAGATACAAGAAGATTATGAAAAGAGATTCAGCAGCTTGGTAAAAGAGACACCACCATCTCACATCAAATATTAAGAAAAGGTCAAAATGAGTACATGATTTAAACATAAAAGATATTATCATAAACAAATTAGGGGAGTGTGAAATATCTTACTTGTCCCATCTATGGACAGGGGAAGAAGTTATGACCATGCAAGAGATGAAGAGCATTGTGGGATGTAAAATTGGTAACTTAAATTGCATTGAATTAAAAAAAAAGTTTTTGAGTAAATAAAACCAATGGAGCCAAGATTAGAAAGAAAGCAGAAAACTGGGGAAAAGATTTATAGCATGTTTCTTTGATAAAGAACCTATTTCTCTAATACATGGGAAACTAATTTCAAATTATAAAATATAATTCATTCCCCAATTGATAAATGGTCAAAGGCAGCTTTTAAATGAAATCAAAGCTATCTATGGACCTAAAAAAAATTGTATGAATCACTAATGATTAGAGAAATGCACAATAAAACAAACCTGATGTACCACTTCCAGTCTATTGTATTGGCTAATATAACACAAGAGAAAAATGACAGATCCTTGAAAGGATATGGAAAAAATCAGAAGACTAATACACTGTTACTGCTAATCTAGCCATTTTGTAAAGCAATTTGGATATATGCCCAAAGGGCTAAAAATCTAAGCATACCATTTGATCCAGTAATATCACTACTAGGTCTCTATCCAAAAGAGATTTTAAGAAGGGAAAATGAAATATTTGTACAAAAATCTTTATAGTAGCTCCTTTTGTGGTGGGAAAGATTTGGAAATTGTGGAAATTCCCATCAATTGGGGAATGCCTGAATAGATTGTGGTATATACTTGTGATAGAATACTATTGTACTATAAGAAATAATAAGCAAGAGGATCTTAGAAAAAAAAAAACTGGAAAGGTTTACATGAACCGATGCAAAATCTAGTCAGCAGAACCTTGAAACCTTGAAGACATTGTACAAAACAACAGAAATATTGTATTATGATCAACTCTGAATGACTTTGTTATTTATTTTCAGTAATATAATAATCTAAGACAATCCTATAGGACTCATGACAAAAAATGCTATCATCCTCCAGAGAAGCAGAAGATGGAGACTGAATGCAGATTAGAAAATACTTTATTTTTGCTTTGGTTTTTATTTTCTCTCAAAAAAAGACTAACAGGAAAATATATTTTTCATGACAGCACACATATAATCTTTATCAAATTGCTTAATATCTTAGGGTAGAGGGAGAGGTAGATGAGAGAGAATTGGGAACTTAAAATTTAACAAAAAAAAAAGAACTTAATTGGAAAAATATTCAAAAAGAAAGTGCTTTACAAATCATAATATGCCCTGCAATTATTGATGGCTTTAAATATCAGTTTCCCTTTGAATGAATCATTTCAACTTTCTATGCTTCAATTTCTTTATCTATGAGGAAGAAAGGTCACATTACATAATACCTTCTGTTGTTCTCAGTCTTAAATTGTCTCAAACAGCAGTAATCTTTTCCCCTGTAGGCTGTATCATAGCTTGGGAATGTATTAACTGCATGAAGTTTCTTTGTTATGAAACTTTTACTGAAAGTCATCTGATTATTTTACCTAATCACCTTACAGAACTGCTAGAAAAACCTTGGAATTCAACACTTGATCTAAACCCTTTTATCAATATGTTATTTTTCATTTTTATTTTTATATTTTAATTTATTTTTGGTTTTCAACATTTCTTTCCACAAGATTTTGAGTTACAAATTTTCTCCCCATCTTTCCCCTACCTCCCACCCCAAAAGAATGAGCCTACTAAATACCCCTTCCCCAAATCTGCTCTCTCTTATATCCTACCCCTTTCCTTCTCTAACTTTCTGGTAGGGTAAGATTGCTTTCTATACCCTAGTGCCTATATATCTTATTTCCAAGTGGAATGTAAACACATTTTAAAAATATTTGTTTTTATAACTTTGATTCCTGGATTCTTTCCCTTCTTCCCTTCTCACCTACCCCCACTGGGAAGATAAACAATTCAATATAGGTTGTACATGTGTAGTTATGCAAAACATTTCCATAGTAGTTATATTTTGAAAGACTAACTGTATTTCCCTCTATCCAATCCTGTACCCTAAGTATTCTATTTTCTACTTTGACTCTGTCCCTTTTAAAATGTGCACAGTGAATAGAGAACCAGTCCTACAGTCAGGAGGACCTGAGTTCAAATCCAGCCTCAGACACTTAACAGAAAACTAGCTGTTTGACTTTGGGCAAGTCACTAAACCCCAATTGCCCTACCTTCCTCCCTCCAAAAACCAAATATATATGTGTGTGTGTGTGTGTCTGTGTGTGTGTGTGTGTGTGTGTGTGTGTGCTTCTAACTACCCTTTCCCCAATCTGCCCTCACTTCTATTATATCCTCTCTTATCTCCTTCCTCCCTACTTTCCTGTGGTGTAAGATACACAAATGAGCATGTATGTTATTCCCTCTTTAGCCAAATTCAAGGAGAGTAAGGTTGATCCATTCCCTTTCACTTTCATGCTCTTCCTCTCCATTGTAACAGTTTTCTCTTGACTCTTTTATATGAGATAATTTATGCTATTGTATCGCTCCCTTTCTCCTTCTCTCATTATATTCTTCACTCACCTGTTCAATTTATTTTTAAGATATCATCCCTTCCTATTCAACTGAGCCTATGGCCTCTGTCTAAGTATACATGCACACACATATACACACACTCATATATGCATTCATACGCACATGTACTTCCCACACATACATATTTGTATACATCATAGGCAGTATATACATATATTCCCAATGTATATGTATATACACATATGTATACATATACATACACCTATACCTATACATTTTACATATACGTACACTATATACATATACATACATATACATATACATATACATATACATATACATATACATATACATTCCTTTCAACTATCCTCATACTGAGAAAAGTCTCATGAGATACAATTATTTTTTTTCCATGTAGGAATATAAAAAGTTCAACTTCAATAAGTTCCTTATGATTTCTTTTTCCTGTTTTTGCTTCTCTTGCTTCTTGTATTTGAAAGTCAAATTTTCTATTTAGCTCTGGTTTTTTCATCAAGAATACTTGAAAGTCCTCTATTTCATTGAATGACCACATTTTCCCCTGAAGCATTATATTCAGTTTTGCTGAGTAGGTGATTCTTGGTTTTAATCCTAGCTCCTTTGACCTCCAGAATATCATATTCCAAGACCTTCAATCCCTGAGTGTAGAAGCTGCTAGATCTTGTGTTATCCTGATTGTGTTTCCACAATACTAAAATTGTTTTTCATAATGGCTTATAATATTTTCCCCTTTACCTGGGAACTCTGGAATTTGCCTACAATATTCCTAGGAATTTTCTTTTTGGGATCTTTTGGAAAGGCAATTTGTCAATTCTTTCAATTTCTATTTTGAACTATGGTTCCAGAAAATCAGGGCAATTTTCCTTGAGGAATTCTTGAAAGATGATTTCTAGGCTCTTTTTGTGATGGTGGCTTTCAGGTATTTCAATAATTTTTAAATTATGTCTCCTGGATCTATTTTCCAGGTCAATGGTTTTTAAAATGAAATATTTCACATTGCCTTCTATTTTTTTGTTCATTTGGATCTGTTTTATGCCATCTTGATTTCTCATAAAGTCATTAGCTTCCATTTGCTCCAATCTAATTTTGAAGCAATTACTCTCTTTTGTGAGTTTTTGAAATTCCTTTTCTATCTGGCCCATTTTCCTTTTTAAGGTGTTCTTCTCATTGCCTTTTGGGGCCTCTTTTGACATTTGAGTTATTCTATTATTTAAGGTGTTATTTTCTTCAGTCAGGTTGTTGAATCATTTTTAATGATTTTCTTGAATAATTCTCATATCTCTTCTCAATTTTTCCTCCAGTTCTCTTACTTGATTTTCTTTTTTTTTTAATATTTTTAAATTTTTTATTATAGTTTGCATCATTCATTTCCACAAGATTTTGAGTTACATATTTTCTCCCCCTCTTTCCCCCACCCACCTCCCCAAAACAACGATCCCAGTGTGTCCCCCCTCCCCCAGTCTATTCTCTCCTTTGTCACTTTGCAGTAGGGCAGGATGAATCTCCCAACCACAGTGCCTGTGTATCTCTAGTTCCAGTT
>JAQQSV010014805.1:0-12207 GCA_028646515.1 Pseudochirops corinnae
GCTGACTTTAGTGGGAAGTATCTTTGTGTGCGTTTTGGAGTTCTAGGATTGGTTTAGAGTCCTATTTTGTGGGTATTTTGGGGTGGCTATGTGAGAGCTGCGATATGTTGCTGCTGCTAAGCCGCCATCTTGGCTCCGCCCCCCTGTAATCTTTAATATTAAAGTCATGGAACTATTTAGAATGTTTTGTGGCATATGGACCAAGGGGTTTTTCTTCCTACATTTTCCTACATATTGACTATTCCCATGTTCTGTCATTTTGATAAAAATTAAAAATAAAAATTGATAAATTTTTGGGGTGTGATGTGAAATCTCAGAGATATTTTTGTTTATATGTATTTTATTAGATTTGGAGTATTCTCCCCATAGTTAATAGTTTGTCATTTTTCTCTTGGGAACTATTTGCTCATATTCTTTGACCACTCACCTGTTGTGGATAGGTCTTGGTTATATCCATATACATTGGGTTCATATGTGGTATATGTATATATGTGTGTCTCTGTGTATATACGTTAGGTACACAGACACAGACACATGTATGTGTGTATATATAAAATATATAGATAAATGTATATGTATATGTGTGTATGTGTTCAATGTGTTTATTTCATGGATACTTTTATCATAGAAATTTAAAACAAAAGTTTCCTCCCATTTGTCTGCTTTCCTTCTTATCCTGTATTTTGTGGAAAAGCTTTTCAGTTCCTTTGTTTGGTTAAGAATACAACTCCTACCCATAGTTGCATAAGGTATATGATCTGCTTTTCTTCTAAGTTTTTAAAAATTCTGTAATCTTTAATATTAAAGTCATGGACCTATTTAGAATGTATTGTGATATATGGAACAAGGTGTTCTAAATCCATTTCCTGCCAGATTGCTTTCCAGTTTTTCCAGCAGCTTTTAATCAAATAGAAGGCTCTTTACTAAATAATTTATGTTTTCCAGTTTATAGGGCATTGAGTTAATAAATTCCATTATTTCTTATTCTCCTTTGTCTAGTCTTTTCCATTGAACTACATTAAAATACCCTGCCACTATTGTATTATTCTCTATATTTTCTTGTAGTTTAGTTAGGTTTTTTCTTCATGAATTTAGATGCTAAAGGATATGGAGTATGTAAATTTAAAATGGATAATTGGTTTGTTGTCTATGGTTCCTTTCATTATAATGTAGTTTTCTAGTTTATTCTTTTTTAGGATGTGAATGTTTGTGTTTTGTCTGATAATATAATTACGGTTACTGCTTTTATGAGTTCACTTGATACAAAGTAAAAATTTTACAGCCCTTCATCTTTATTTTATCTTTTTGTTTTTAAATATATTTCTTGTAAACTCTAGATTACAGAAGTTTATCCCACCTAACTAATGTGTCACTCTTTTTTGTATTTGATTCATCAACTCACATTATGAAAAGTAGGTTTATGTTTTTCTCTAATTTATTTTTCTCAAATTAGAATTTTCTCCCTCTTTCTCTCTAAACACAGTATTACATCTCTTTAGTTATTCTATCTTAATCTTCTTTAAGGAATTCTTTCTGCATTTGTTCCCTTCCCTCTCTCTCAATTTCCTTCCCCTCCCATTTGTTACCCATCTCCATAGTTTTGAAGTTTTACATATTAGTCTTTTGACTTTTTTTCTTTTATCTAATTAATTAATTCTTATCCTTTGTTTTTCTTCTCAGATAAGTAGTCAGATAAAACCTTTCTTCTCCTCTTTCAACTTGTTTTGTCTCTTAGCATTTTAAATTTCATTTCTTGTGCATTTTTTCTTAAAAGAATTTGTTTCCTAATGAACAGGATGGTTTCAGAAACATCTGCAAAGACTGAAAGGAACTGATTCAAAGTAAAGTAAGCAAAACCAGGAGAACACTGTACACAGTGGCAGCAATATTGTGATGATGATCAACAGTGAAACACTTTGTCACTCTGATCAAGACAATGATCCAAGACAATTCTAAAGGTCCCATGATGAAAAATGCTGTCCACCTCCAGAGAAAGAACTGAAGAACTCTGAATGCAGATTGAAGCACACTTTAAAAAAACAAAAACAAAAAACTTGTGTGTGTGTTGGTTTCTTTTGCATCATGGCTAATATGGAAATATGCTTTGCATGACTTCACAAGTATAATCGATACTATATTGCTTGCCTTTTCAAGGGGTGGAGGATGGGAGAGAATTTGGAACTCAAAATTTTTAAAGTGAATATTAAAAATTTTTACATGTAATTGGGAAATGTTTAATGAGATAAATAAAAATAAATTA
Organism: Pseudochirops corinnae; assembly: GCA_028646515.1. Classification (NCBI taxonomy): domain Eukaryota; kingdom Metazoa; phylum Chordata; class Mammalia; order Diprotodontia; family Pseudocheiridae; genus Pseudochirops; species Pseudochirops corinnae. Next base: position 2,261 of record JAQQSV010014805.1, read on the forward strand.
AACAAACAAACAAATAAAAAGGATTTGTTTTCCTCATTCTCTTGATTACTCATCTGTTTTTAAAAATTTATTCTTGGCTTTTGTTCTTTGATTCATTCAAATAATTCAATAATTACTTATTCCTTCTTTAAGCTATCATTGAATTAAAGTTTCTAAGTTATATATTTTGGATTCTTTCTTCTAACTAGTTCCAACATGATTTCTTATAATTTCTTCTTTTTTAATATTTTGATTTTGGTCTAATATGTCTTGGGGTCTTAGGGAGTAATTGATTTCTATTTAGTTTATTATAATTTTCATGTAATCCTTTTGTTGGGTAAGATTTACCACTTTCTCTTCTAAGCTACTTGTCTTCCTTCTTCCTTCCTCCAGAGATTTATTTCATTTTTGACCTTTGTGAGAAATCATGCTTCTCTGCTTACCTTTGTCATAGTTACTTTCTTCTTTGAGGTGTATTCCTAGATCTATATTAATTTTTAATGGTGGTTGGTGCATTTTTCTTTGATTTACTCATCTCTCCAGCTTTAGTTCCTAAACCAGAGCATCTTTCTGGGACCAGGCTCCATCTCTTGCTGTGCTTTTGGGCGTGATGATTGTTCTTGTTTGTGTTCCCTGGATTTTTTCATTGACTTCCATGACTTAGAATTTCACTCTCTCTTCGCCCCCCCCCCCCCCCTGCCGATCTTTAAGGTTCATAGTGCTAGGTCCTTGGGGCTTTCTATGGCATCATATTGCTACCTCATTTCTTACTGCTTTGGGACTTTATTATGCTCTTGCTGCATCCAGAAACAGTCTAACAGGATATTTTTTCCCATCTCTCATATATTTGGAGGCTACCCTGAAATGGCACTGGCTTTGCTGGCAAGGCTATGTTCCTTTTCCCTATGGGCTTCAAATTTATGTTTTGTGAAAAGAAGTCACTTATGGTAGTTTCTCCTTTTTTTGGCATTTTGGAAGGGCAATTGGGTTTAAGTGCCCAAGGTCACACAGCTAGTAAGTGTTAAGTGTCTGAGGCCAGATTTGAACTCAGATCCTCCTGACTGCAGGGCTGATGCTCTATTCACTGCACCACTTAGCTGCCCCTAGTTTCTCATTTCTTGATCATTATTCATTCTGGTGTGTACTTCAGGATTTTAATTAAGTAGATGTGTTGGAGCTGGGCAGTCTGTCTCTATACAGACAGCTGCCACTTTGGCAGGTGGTCCTCTCCTGGCTGATATATTAAGTGGAAGAACTTTAAAAATATGAATTATTTTGTGGCATTCCTTTGAGATGAATATCTCATTGGATCAACACCTTCTGAACAAGTCCTTCGAAGTACATACCTTCTAGTAAGTCAAGGAATGCCTTGGCCTTGTCTTCTTCTTGGTGATGATTTTCTCTCTCAAGGAATATTGTAGCTTCAAGTATGACCTTCCACACAACAGCCAGCAGCACTTAGGAACCCAGAAACAAGGTAGCAACCAGGTTTGAAAAATCCATATATCATGTCTGCTGTTTTGTCACAAGTGCTGAGATAAAGAAGTACAAAGCAGAAGAAACAGTCAGAGAGATTAAGACCCAGTCTACATTATTGCTGCCATGTATAACTAACTTTCATACCTTCCTTGGAAAGCCAAGAGAAAGATGTCAGAGTCCCAAATCACGTATTAAGAGGAAAAAGAGATTAAGAACAGAAATTTTCTCTCTCTTTAAAGTCTAATGATTGAACATTTCTGTTCATAGTATTTCATTATTACTCAATCAATCAATCAATATTTATTAAGTGCCTACTATGAGCCAGTTGCTCTGCTAAGTGTTGGGGAAGCAAAAAGAGGCAAAGGCAGCCCCTGCCCTTGAGGAGTCGACAGTCAAATGAGGGAGATAACATGCCAACAAAGACATACAAAGCAAAAACATACAGAATAAATGTAAAATAATTAACAGAAAGAAGGCACTAGAATACAGAGGGGTTAGGGAAGACTTTTAGTAAAAGATGGACTTTTAGTTCAAGCTTGAAAGAAGCCAGAAGGACAGCTGGTGGAGAAGAGGAAGGAGAGTATTCCAGGCGTTGGAGATGGCCAAAGAGAATACCCACAGTCAAAAGACCGAGTGTTTCATTTCTGAAATAGCCAAGAGGCCAGTATAACTGGATCAAAGAGTATATGGTGAGGAGTATGGAAGAAGAAGGCTGGAAAGGTAGGAGGGGGATAGATTATGAAAGACTTTGAATACCAACGAGATCTTTTTTTATTTGACCCTGGAGGGAATAGGGAGCCAATGAAGTTTATTGAGTAAGAGAGCAACATAATCAGATGGGCTCCTCAGGAATATCATTTTGAATGGAGAACTGATGGGAAAGACTAGAGGCAAGCAGACCCATCAGCAGGCTACTACAATAATTTAGGTATGAGGCAATGGGGGCTCGCATTAGAGTGGTGGCAATGTCAGAGAAGAAGAGGGTGTATTCAAGAGATGTTGCAAAGATGGAATTGATAGACCTTGAAAACAGATTGGATATGGGGTATGAGAGAAGGTGAGGAATCCAAGATGACTCTTAGTTGTGAACCTGAGGAAAAATGCTATTGCCCTCTACAGCAGCAGGTAAGTTAGAAAGGGAGGAGAGTTGGATTTAAGGGGAAAGATAATGAGTTAGGTTTTGGATATGTTGAGTTTAAGATGTCTACCGGACATCAAACTTGAGATGCTTAAAAGACAGTTCGAGATGTGAGACTGGAGATCAGCAGACAGCCTGAGGTAAAATAAGTAGATTTGAGAAATATTATAACAGAGATGTTAACTAAATCCATGGAAGCTGATGAGATCATGAAGTGAAGTAGTATAGAGAGAGAAAAGAAGAGGAGTAAGGACAAAACCTTGAAGAACACCTAGGTTTAGGCAGTGTGACCTGAAGGAGGATCCAGGAAAGGAAAGGGAAAAGGAGCAATCAGATAGGTAAGACAAGAACAAGGAGAGGGTGATGTCCAGAAAGCCTAGACAGAAGAGAGTGTCAGGAAGGAGTGATCAAGAGTGTCAAAAGCAGCTGAGAAGTCAAGGGAAATGAAAATGGAAAAAAAGGCCACTGGATTTGACAACTAAGAAATTATCAGTAACGTTGGATAGCAGTTTCAGTGGAATCACACAGTCAGAAGCTGAATCTTAAAGTACTATCTAAATTCCATGGATTCCTATTATTATTTCTGTGGCTTTTTTTTGTTTGTTTCCAAAGAGGACCATCACATCAGGAAATTGATGTCATAACTTGCAAATGAATTAGATTTAAGTAGGGGAAGGCTATACAAAGTCACCAGCCTCACTCTCTCCTAAAGATCCTTTTGCGTCCAGTATCAAGATATAGATTAGGATGACTGGAGACGTCCGTCAGATGTAGTGAAAGACCTTGGCCTTTTTAAGCTAAGGTCTTTTCCAGGTCTCAGTTTGACTGAGGCAAAAGACTAGGTAAGGAATGAGGTGAAAAATGATCTGTTTGTCTGTTTAAAAGAACAAAAAAACCCAACATCAATCTGGGAGGGGAAGACCCTCAGGATTTCTGACCCAAACAGAAATAGCTGCTATTTACACTCCCTCTGAGCCATCCTAGCCCAAACAGTGACCAAGTGAAACTTGGGCTGGGACATGTGTGTGTGTGTATGTGTGTGTGTGTGTATGTGTATACATACATGCATATATAATATTTATACAAATTTTAAAAATTTGTATAAGTATAAATTTTGATCATTGAAAACCCATGAAATATCTTGGGGTTTATGGACTAGGTTTCTTTTTCAAGAACTATGCCTTAAACCCAAATCACTCTGGCTCTCGCTGATTAGCCAACAATAGGTCCCAGTCATTGTTTAGGCCATGATGGCTCAAAGGGAGTGTAAATAGCAATTATTTCTGTTTTGGCCAGAAACCCTGAGAGTCTCCGATTTTGTTTTTTTGCTTTTTAAACTAGATAAAGGAGGCCATTCTTTGCTTCATTTCTTACCTAGCCTTAATCGATGAATGGCATTGCCTCAGTCAAACTGAGACCTGGGAAAGACCTTAGCTTAAAAAGGTCAAGGTTTCCCACTGCATCTGGGGCCATCTCTAGTAGTCCTGATCTTTAACTCGACACTGGACCCAGATGGCTCCTGAGGAGTGAGGCTGCTGACTTTTCACAGCTCTCCCTCACCTAAATCCAATTTATTTGTAAGTCATGATATTATCTTCTTGACGTCATGGTCCTCTTTAAGAATGAAGGAAAATGGTCAGTGAGTAGTAGTAGTTGCCCCACTGGGGACCCAACTTGGGTTGGGCAACACGACTTCTTACTTCCTCCCTTCCACCCTCCTTTCCTTTTCTCTTTCTCCCCCTCCTTTCCTCTTTCCCTCTCTCCCTCCTCTCCCTCTGTCCATAGGAAATCATACCCTTACCTGACCTCCTATGTGCCAAGCACTGTGTTAAGTGCTGGAGGTACTGTGCTAAGAGCAGTGGTTTAAATAGTGGCTTAAAAAAGAAGAAGACAAATATTAATGTGATATTTAAATATACAAGGAAATAACAGAAGTTCAAAAGGTGTCACAGATAAGCAAGGTAGTGTTAGAATAATCATTCCAATAATATATCTTTTTGTTTTAAGAGCTGCCTGCCGTAAAGATTCAAGGTCTCATACACGATCCATTTCTTCTGTATTTCTTTCTATATGGAAATGTTTTTTTTTATGTTTGTTAAGTTCATTATGGGACAACTTGGTGATATAGTGGATAGAGCGTCAGGCCTGGAGTCAAGTAGACCTGAGTTCAAATCTGACCTCAGACACTTACTAATTGTGTGACCTTGAGCAAGTCACTTAACCCTGTTCATCTGTAAAATGAGTGGGAGAAGGAAATGGCAAAGCACTTCAGTAATTTTGCTAAGAAAATCCCCAAAAGGGTCATAAAGAGTCAGAAACTACTAAAATAACTGAATATCTTCTAAGAACCAGTACAAGTTATTTTTCCTCAAGAATGCTTGAAAACCCTCTATTTCATTTAATGACCATATTTTCCCCTGAAACATTATACTCAATTTTGCTGGGTAGGTGATTCTTGGTTTTAGTCCTAGCTCCTTTGACCTCCAGAATATCATATTCCAAGCCCTTTGATCCCTTAATGTGGAAGCTGCTAGGTCTTGTGTTATCTTGATTGTGTTTCCACGGTATTCGAATTGTTTCTTCTTGGGAGCTTGTAATATTTTCTCCTTGGTCTGTGAACTCTGAGACCTGGCTATAATATTCCTAGGAGTTTTCTTTTTGAGATCTTTTTCAGGAGGTGATTGGTGAATTCTTTAAATTTCTACTTTGTCCTCTGGTTCTAAAATTTCAGGACAATTTTCCTTGAGAATTTCTTGAAGGATGATTTCTAGGTTCTTTTTTTGATCATGACTTTCAGGTGGTCCAATAATTTTTAAATTGTCTCTCCTGGATCTATTTTCCAGGTCAGTGGTTTTTTCAATGAGATATTTCCCATTGCCTTCTATTTTTTAATTTGTTTGGATCTGTGTAATAGTGTCTTGATTTCTCGTAAAGCCATTAGCTTTGATTTGCACCACTCTAATTCTGAAGGAATTATTCTCTTCAGTGAGCTTTTGAGATTCTTTTTCCGTCTGGCAAATGTTAGTCTATTTTTTAAGGTGTTATTTTCTTTAGTCAGGCTGTTGACTTGCTTTTCATGATTTCCTGCATCATTCTCATTTTTCTTCCCAATTTTTCCTCTACTTTTGGTGAGAGGGAGAGAATTTGGGACTCCTGTTGTGTGTTTACAGAAGTCCTGGAAGAGGACCTTACTGATGTTTTCAGGGGTTCTGGGACTGTTCTACAGGCAGAGAGTGACTGGATGGGGACACTGGCTATTGCTTTGTTGAGCCTTGTCTCCCCAGGAACTGAGATTGTTGAGGTCTTGCCTCTAGTGAAGATGAAAGAAGGCCCTTTACTTGGGTATTCAATGCTGAGATGATATCTTAACCTTGTTGTAACTTAAGGGTGGATGGCCTTTTGTGCTCTCCTGCCCCTTTTGAGATTAAGGGGTGGGAAGCCTTTGAGTTTTTTGTCTTCTGTGATTGACCAAATTAATGTACTTTGTTTATGATTGGAGATTAATATCCATTTGAGAGGAAAGACTTTGCTGACTGACTAAATGTACTGCCCAGGAGTGGGCTACTTTGACTAATGTACTGGCCAGGGGTGGGATACTTGGACCTTCATACTTTGCAATTGAATTGAGAACTTACTTCCTAAATGAACAAGTTACACTGTATTTTGACTTTCTCTGTTCTGTGAATGTTTGCTGAATAAATAGCGTTTAATATGCTGGTAATCCTAACCTTGGAAGTTGCCTTTGCTTGGCATTACACCTCCAAATGACATTACTCATCAACCTTTCTGCATTTGAAGACCAATACAATCTGTTAAACTGAATGTTCTCTAACAACGCAATGGAGAACAATCAGCTCTAACAATATTTAAAAAATTTTTTTAGAGATGAGTTGGTGGTAACAGGTTCAGTTTACTAACTCTATGGGTGTTGAATGTATTTCAGCTTAAAGCAAAGTTATATGACAGATTTTTTGAGTGAACTGCTACTGATAATTTTGAGTAGAATTTTTTTTTATTTGTTAAACTCTTTTAACTGGCTTCATAGTTTTACTTTACATGAAATACTTTTTACAGATGTCCCAAACAGCTTAATGCAGTTTTAAACTATTAAAGTTTAATTAGCTTCAAACTTTAATAACTTAAAATGATACTAAAAAATTTGGAACATTTTGTACTTATTGAAGAGTAAAATCCTGAGACTCTTAACTCTTCCAAAGCTCATGCAGCCTAGTCCATTTAAAAGGATACATTTGTAAGAAATATTTTATTCTAAACATCAGAAGATTAAGTTATTTTTAGAATAATGACAGTTATTATGTTATATTATTATATTGTATTTGAAAAGATGGCTTTTTCGATAAATGAGTTGTGATGACTTGATAATCATATACCTCAACATAGAGCTTCAGGTTATTTTTAAGACATTTCTAACTATCAAAAAATTTGATTAATTGTTCAAGATTGCTTTCTTAGGCATAAGAATAAGCAGAATAAGAGTTAGGAGACAGAAAATTTCTTTCACTCAATAAGACGTGGTGACTTTAGCCCCACAGGCTTAAGACCTAGGACTGAACTACCTCAGAGATTAAATTGGACAAATACGTTATGGTCTATGAAGTAGATCATATTCTAAGTGTGGAGGAGAAAATTGTAGGCTACTTTGTGAAATAAGCATCATATTACCAAGGCTTGAGAAACTACAGGGCTCTAAAATAAAACAAAACAAAAATATCTTCATAAGTAGGAAGTTTTTGGGTTTTCTGTAAATAATGAAAAAGATTCTACAGATGATCTTTACAATTTACTATAAAGCCATTAGTAGATGTGGACAATTCTTGTGAGAATGGATAAAATGGTTGTGAAAGGGTATGTACACATTTCTTATAAATTATATTTGAGCTTTTCTTTTCTATGTTTATAAATCCAGCCTTCCCCAAAGAAAAATAGATGCTTATGTATAATTATCACAAAGAGATAAGGATAAGAATTTTTGTGCCTTCAATTCACTATACATGTGGTTCTTCTACATTCATTCCTCATACATTCCCTCTCCTATCCTTATGTTTGCTTTGTTTCCCAAACTAGAAATGCATTACCCCTCATTAAACATCTTCCTTCCTTCAAGATGCAGTTCGAGAATCCCAAGACACCAATAAGATATCCTTCCTGTTCTCCTGACTACTTCCTCTCCTCATGTGTCTTTTATGTATTTTTGTTTTTTTATTTATTCTGTGTAATCCAGTTTTTCTTGGCATACTCAGATTGTCTAACATAGAGGGGCCTTTGGAGGATGTCCAGATAGTCTAACATGGTGGCCTCTGTGTTCCTTACCATGTGGATGAGGGTAACCTACTTTAATAAGCTGTATAATCAGAAAAGTCAGTGTCTTTAAAACTATTCAGCTTGAGCCAGTCTCTTCTGCTCTGCTGTGATCTTTCCTGTGTTCATCCAGAGGGTGAAGATCCAAGTTCACCCACAGCATGGATGCAATGAATTGAACTGGTACTTTTGCTCCTCTGCTCTCCCTCTTGCAATCCTGGCTCCAAGACTGCGATGGTTCAAACTCCCTGGTCTTTTGAGGATCACCTCTAGCACGTGAAACTGAGGACAAACAACAACAGAACAGCAATAAACACCCGCAGACCCATTTCTCAGAACCAGAATACAAGGGGGGAGGGGGAAGAATACAAGGGGAAGGAAATTTAGCGATCAGCAGAGAGAAAGACCAACATAGGCAGATTTAAGTATAGAGATTTTAATTCACGGGAGCTAATGAGTTACAAAGTGAGATAATCTAAAGCAGTGGTTCTCAACCTTCCTAATGCCGTGACTCTTTAATACAGTTCCTCATGTTGTGGTGACCCCCAACCATAAAATTATTTTTGTTGCTACTTTATAACTGTAATTTTGCTACTGTTATGAATTGTAATGTAAGTACCTGATATGCAGGATGTATTTTCATTGTTACAAATTGAACATAACCCAAGAGTTGAGAACCACTGGTCTAAAGGGAGAAAAGAAGAGGCCTCACAACAGAACTTTGATGGACACTTACAGTTAGATGGTGTGATCTGGTAGAAGAGCCAGTAAAGGAGATAGAGAAAGATGATCCAACTGATAGAAGAAAAGCCAAGAGAGAGTGGTGTCCCAAAAACCTAGAGAGAAGAGAGCATGAAGGAAGAGAGGGTCATCAAACACTACAGAGAGGTAAAGGAGAATGCACATTGAGAAAATGCCATTGAATTTGTCATCTAAGAAGACATTAGTAACTTTGCAGATAGAAGTTTTGGTGGAACAAAAAGTTGAATTCAAAGAAGAAAGTAACTGGAAAGAAAGTTGAGGCACTGATTATAAATGGCTTTTTAGAGGAGTTTGACTACAAAGGGAAGAACAGATATAGGATAACAATTTGCCAGGATGGAAGGATCAAGTGAGAGGGGCTTTTTTCCCCCAAAATAGGGAGACACAAGCATGTTTGTAAGTAGTGTTGACATTCATAAAAAATATTTTCTTCTAAACATCAGAAGACTAAACTATTTTTAGAATAATCATAATATTGCATTGTAGATGGGATGAAATTGAAAATACATGATAGAATAGAGTTATCAGAAGTGACAATCTCTTGGAGAGAGAGGATGGGATCACTTGAGGGGTTAGTCTTGGTGAGGATTAAGGCTACCTCATCATATGAGACAGATGTAAGAGAGGAGAATATGACAGAAAGCATCTGAATGACATAACAAGAGAAGAAAAGAGGGAAGTCATGGTGAATGTCTTTCTTTTTTTCTGTAAAATATGAGGCAAAGATTGCACAAAAATATTTATAGTAGCTCTTTTTGTGGTAGCAAGACTGGATGCCCATTATTGGGGAATGGCTAAACACGTTGTGGTATATGAATGTAATGGAATACTACTGTGCTATAAGAAATGAGGAGCAGACGGACTTCATAATAACCTGGAGAGACTTAGATAAACTGATGCTGAGTGAAGAGAGCAGAACGAGGAGAACTTTGTTTTTATTTATTTTAGTTTACATCATTCATTTCCGTGAGATTTTGAGTTACAACTTTTCTCCCCATCTTTCCCCTACCCCCCCCCAAAACAGCCATCCCCTTGTATGACCCTTCCCCCAGTCTAATCTCTCCTATGTCCTCCCCCATCACTTCTATAATTTTCCTATAGGGCAGGATGAATCTCCCTTCCACGGTGCCTGTGAATCTTAATTTCCAGTTGGATGTAGTTAATAATAATAGTAATAATAATTGTATATATGTATGTATATATATATATATACATACATATTTTTAACATTTGATTATAGAGCTTTAAATTCTAGATCTTTCTCTTCTTC
>JAQQSV010014806.1:0-12207 GCA_028646515.1 Pseudochirops corinnae
CAGAAACTGGGGTCTTTGGGCTTATCAAATAGTGTATTACTATAATCATTGATGCCTGAGTCTTTTGTACCCAATCTATTCCATTGATCCACTACTCTATCCCTTACCCAGTACCAAGCAGTTTTGATGACTGCTGCTTTGTAATACAGATTAATTGAATGATTCTTGAAATAGTATACTTCCTCCTACCAACACTCACCACTATTGAAGTGTGATCTTTAGGAGGTACAACTTTTTTTTTTTTAGCAGCTTTTTGGAGAGGAGAAGGAAAGGCAATTGGGGTTAAGTGACTTGCCCAAGGTCACACAGCTAGTAAGTGTTAAGTGTCTGAGGTCACATTTGAACTCAGGTCCTCCTGACTCCAGGGCCAGTGCTCTATTCACTGTGCCACCTAGCTGCCCCAAGGTACAACTTTTGCATGTTTCCTTAGTGTAAGAATCATTCTTTTAAAACATAGAATTAAAAACATGACAAAAGAGTACACTGAATTACCTGTGTATGATATGGAATCCAGCACAACTGACAGAGAACCAAAGAAAGCTAGGGAAACCAGCTGGACTGCTCTGGTCACGGTCAAATGTTCTGAGTCAGTCTACTGTCAGAAGGAGCATAAACAATGTCATTGCTGTCGTAAAATAAAATAATCCCAAAATTTTTCCTTGTGTCAAGGCAATTTGCATACCAATATATCTTCCAAACTCCTGTGAAGAACTTGAACATCCTTGCTTCCTTAGTCATTGCATTCCTCACCTACAGAGAATTAAACCCTGCAGGTTTATCTCACAGAAGCTATTTATTTTATTTTTTGTTTTTGTTTTTTTGAGGGGTGAAGGTAGGGCAAATGGGATTAAGTGACTTTCCCAAGGTCACAGGGCTAGTTTTGTGTTAACTATCTGAGGCCACATTTGAACTCAGGTCTTCCTGACTCCAGGGGTCATGCTTTATTGACTGCACCACATAGCCACCCCCACAGAAGCTATTTATTACTTGGTGTTTATATCTCACTTTTTATTTCATAAAGTATTTGACAATGTTATTTCCAAATCTATTTCATTCAACAAACAGCTTCTCCGAATTTCAAAATGCAATGCTAGGTGCTATAGGCAGCTTGAAACAAGGCATTGTGACCCTAGATTTCAAGTTTTAAGTGAGGAAAAAGATGTATAGAGGAGTTAATAATATTTATGATTAGATTCATATTTGTAATCTTGTTCTCAACCAAGCTAAGGGATGGGGAGAAGGGTACTCCTATGCACATAGCTATATACTTTGAAGAAGACATGACTCCAAATGTGGAGGGAATGCCAACCTGTTGCTTCAGGCCTATGGAAGGGGGAGAGTTGGTGCCCTAATTTTCTGGGGGAAAGGCATGTTTCAACATGGACCTTCTTTGGGAGAAACACGTGGAAATACTTTGGAAGTTTCAGGCATGTTGACAAACTGGCTTTCCATCTTTTTAGCATTAACATTTTTTTCCCCACTGACCCTGTATAGTGGACATCACTATCTCTGAAGACTCATATTAACAGATGACTCAAAGAACAATGGGCACTCTATGATGAGTATAAATAGACTGCAATCTATTACCATCAATGGCTAGTGCAAAAGTTGTGACATAAACGATGTCATCTGGGAGATATAAAACAAGAAAAGGAAGTAGATTGGTTATTTAGTGAGATGGAGGGATAATAGGCACACAGCTCAAGTCTTCTACTGGTACACACTTGATATTAAAAGACTTAGTGGGAGGTCTCTAGCCAACTGAGTAGATCCTTTATAGAGGGTTTATGGGAGGACAATAGTTGCTTAGCATGAGATTTGGATGGATTGGTATTTGTAAAGGATCACAAATTCATTTGATATATCAACATGTTGAAGTAATGAAGTAGTTAAATGATTTGGAGTAAAATGCAAATATTGCTGTTAAGACAACATAAAATTATAACTGTACTTCAAAAGCACTTTATACTTTTAAAACATTAATTCACATTTATATAACTTTTTAAGGGTTACAAAGAGGTTTCCTCAACATAACCTTGTGAGAAGGCCAGTTCCTCAAATTATTCCCATTTTGCAGATGAAGAAACTGATGCTTTCATATGCATTATGTCTCACTAATTCTTACTACAATTCTGTGGGAGAAATGACATCAGTATCCCCATTTTATAAATGAAAAAACTTCAGTTAGGAAAATTAAGTGATTTGCCCATGATCACCCAGCAAGCAACTATTCTATTTATCTGAAACCCACTGGGTTTTAGAGTGGGGAAGAATGGCAAGGGATGGGTAGGAGAGCTTGATTGCTTTATAGCTTCAGGAATGAGTCTCCTAGTAAAGTACAAGCAGGTTAGTTAGGGATAGGATGTCTTCCAACTCACTTGCTTGAGCACTATCCTCTGCATGAGTTTCCTTTTGGCCATCTGTGACTTGGCTCAGCACCCAGGAATATTCCTTTAGGTAAAAGACAAGATAAAAATTAGCCCTGGCGAACCAATAACTCTAACCAGATAGTGCCATGCATAAGTGTTCTAGGGTCTTCTATGACTTGGGGTCCTCAGGTCATGAACCGTGGATTCATTGGACACCGACAGTTCAATTAGGGACCTTTCAAACACAGATTGTAGACATCCTATTTGTAAATGGTGTATATAATCTTTGTCTCCCAACACAGGGATTTGCCTATAATAGGCACTTAGTAAATGCTTGTTGACTTGTGAGCAGTCATTATGAAGATGTCATTTTTAGTTCTCTTCATATATCATTAATTCTTTACAATTGTTTTTATGAATCACTCCCCACAATAACCTTGGTGAGGTGAATGAGAGTGGGGTGGGGGTGGGAAGAGGATGGAAGGGACACTTCTTAAATGCCTACCACGTGGCAGGCACTGTGTCAGGTGCTTTACAAATACTATCTCATTTGATCCTCACAACAACTACAGGAGGAAGACATTCTTATTTTACAGTTAAGGAAACAGGAGCAAACAGAGGTTAAGTGACTTGCCCAGAGTCATACCTATTGCTCCAGTCACTGTGTCTCCAGCTATGCCACTAGCAGACCTAGTGGTCTTGTGTTTTATACACAAAAAAATCTAAGAAGGGACAATGTACACAAGTTTACAGTGTGTACAGTTAGGATAAGAATCCTAAGGGGTGTCTGGGTAAAGGACATGAGTCAGGTGGCAAAAGAATTATTATTCCCATTTTATGGTTAAGAGTATTGAGGCTCAGAGAAATGGGACTTGCCCAAAGTAACATAGTTAGTGGCTTAACACTGACTCCAATGTAGGACCTTTTCCTATTACATTTCAATCAGAGTGAATACCCTGCTTCTTTTTCTCTTCTTTCACTGAAGTTTGAGCAATGGACTCAGGGAGATTCAGCCAGGAAAGGGAGAAGATGGGTCCCTCTGGCTGATTCAGTGAAAGCCCCAAAGGTTCTTCTAAAATAACTACCTCAGAAGATGCTCTCCTCCCAAATTCTCATCTTCTTCTTTCCTCTCCATCATCAATAAGCAAGCATTTATTAGGCTCCTACTCTGTCCAAGCATTGTATGAGATGCTGAAGATAAAAATTTTAAAAAATGAAAGTACCTTTCTTCAAGGAGCTGAGTCAGGACCTAGAATCAGGAAGACCTAAGTTCAAATTCTTCATCAGATGCTTACTAGCTGTGTGACTCCAGCCAAGTCACTTAACCTCTATCTGCCTCAATGTCCTTAACTGTAAAATGGGAATAACAGTAACACTTACCTTTCAGAGTTGTTGTGAATATCAAATGGGATGATATCTAGAAAGGACTTAGCACAGTGCCTATCAAATAGGCACTTAATAAATGGCTTCCCCAAATCCCCTCAAACCTTTGCATACCTTAAAGTCCAATATAAATGCTAGCTATTATTAAGCTGTTGGAGAAACACAACATGTTCACAGGTACACAAATATAAGATACATATAAAATAAATATAATACAGGAAGAGGCACTAATAACTGGGAGAATCAAGAGTCTTACTCTTGAAAGAGGTGGCCCTTCACCATTCTGGCTGCCTTCAGCATGCCTCTTAAACTGTGGCATCCAGAACTTGATCCACCATTCTGTCATTTACAGATAATTGCTTTGCTTTCACGTTCCATCTACCTAGGCCATTTTGCAATCTGCCTTTCCCTGAGTATATGCCACCCCCATCTCCCACCCTTCTACCTTTTGCTCTGTGCAAATCAAACCAAATCAAACCAAAAGTACCATTGTGAGGGACAGATCCAAGATGGCAGAGTAAAGGCAGGGGCTTACCTGAGCTCTCCCCCAAACCCCTGCAAATACTGACTCTAAACAAATTCTAGAGTAGGTGATCCCACAAAAAGACAGAGTGAAACAAATTTCCAGCCCAAAACAGCCTGGATGGTCAATAGGAAAGGTCTGTTGTACCAGGGTGAGAGAGGCACAGAGTCCAGTGCAGGCCAGGCCAATGAAGACTGGACCCTAGCAAATTTGGAGCAGGCCTTGAGGCAACTGAATCACTGGTAGCAATGGCAGTTCCCAGACTTCTCAGCGCAGTCACCAAAGACAAATTAGGAGATCAGAAGAAAAGGTTTGTCAGACATGGATGAGAGTGCAGTGCAGTCCAGCAAAGCTGTTCCAGCACAGTCCCAACTCCAGCAAACCAGAAGCAGGCCTTGGGAGTGACTGAATCAGCAGCAGCAGCAACTGCTTCTGGACCTCTCAACCCACAGGTGGTAAAGGGCTTGAAAGCTGGTCAAAAGGAGATTACAGGACTTCTTTTCTAACACTGAGGCAGGATGCTTTGCCATACTTAGAAATGGGCTATAGTCCTAGGGGGTAGTCTTGGGGCAAGGAGGAGCACTAGAACAGCAGAGCTTCTGGCAGCAGTGGAGGGGGGACCCTCCTCACAGTTCCAGAGCAGAAAAGAGTGCTTGTGGTCACTCACAGACCAGAGCACAGACCAGGATAGGAGTAAGCATCTCTTCTTAGATCATACCACCCTGGAAGAACTGAAAATTTACAGGTCCCTACAAGTATCTCTGAAAATAGCTGCACAAAACTCCTGAAGCTTGAGACAGTTTTACTTCCACCCTGGAAGCAGAGCCCTACGTTAACAAAGAGTTAAAAAGTCAAATAATAGCCAGGGGAAATAAGCAAACATATATAGACTATAAAAACTTATTTTAGTGACAAGGAAGATCAAAACACACACTCAAAGGAAGACAACAAAGTCAAAGCTCCAACATCCAAAGCTTACAAGAAAAATATGAATTTATCTCAGATCATGGAAGAACTCAAAAATGATTTTGAAAATTGAATAAGAGAAGTAGGGGAAAATTGGGAAGAGAAATGAAAGGAATGCAAGAAACTCATGAAAAAAGAGTCAACAGCTTAATAAAGGATTGTAATGGGTAGTGAGAGTGAGAGAGAGAGAGAAAGAGAGAGAGAGAGAGAAAGAGAAAGAGAGAGAGAGAGAGAGAATGAGTGAGTGAGTTTCTCTACCAGCATCTGGAAGCTGACTGAGAACTGAGTTGGAGTTTTTTTGAGACCAGAATCTGGTGAAGGCTGGAGTTGCTGCCACCTGGAAAGATGAGATTCCTTCTGGGTCCTAGGGCCAGCCAAACTGCTGGAGGACTGAAGACGCATGACCAGGATAAGATTTTGTTTGTGGCTTTGGTGGATCCTTGAGTTCTGGCAACAGAAGTCATGAAGGGTTTGAGATGTGCTGGACCCTGTGAGCTTCAGTGTGTAACAAGAACTGCCCTGCCTCTGAATCCAAGTGACTCTTTGGTGGATTCAGGTAGGAGCTGGGACCATGGAAGGAAGAGGATCCAGGGAATCTGAGAGACCACCCCAAGTCAGGATGAAGAAAAGGCCTCCCCTTGGACAAATGATGAAATTGAAGTGTACTAGACACCAAGGGGTAGAGGGTTTGTGTAATTTTCTAATGATTGTATTTAGTGATTAACAATACTTAGTGACTGATTGCTCGATAAGTAATTGATTAAGTTAATCTATGATTGTCTCACAGTGGAAGATTGATTATTGTATTGTTGAATGACTGAATGATTAAGTAATGAGGGTTTTCCCCTTAGGGAAACCAGATGATTATTCTTTTGTTCTTTGTTCTAAATATTGTGGCCACTGTAGTGAAAACTATGTGGCCATTCTAATGTTAAGTTGTTGTGAACACTATATTGTGACTTTCTGTGATAAAATGTAGTGTTGTGGATATTATATTGTGATTTGTTGTGAATGTTTGCCTTGATTTGTAATGGAATAAATGGAATGTCCACTATACTGTGTAATCAGAACCTTAAAAGCTGTTCACGGTAGCATTCTTTTGGGAAGTTGCCTGTGCATGGCATTACAAGGACACCTCCAAAAATACTGAAGAAAATAACACCTTAAAAAACAGATTTGGCCAAATGGTAAAAGAGGTCCAAAAAGCCAATAAGGAGAAGAATGCCTTAAAAGACAGAATTGGCCAAATAGAAAAGGAAGTTCAAAAGCTCACTGAAGAAAATGATTCCTTAAAAATTAGAATGGAGCCAATGGAAGCTAATGACTTTATGAAAAATCAAGAAATCATAAAACAAAACCAAAAGCATGGAAAAAATAGAAGACAATGTGAAATATCTCAGAGGAAAAACAACTGACCTGGAAAATAGATCCAGGAGAGGCAATTTTAAAATTATTGGACTACCTGAAAGCCATGATCAAAAAAGGAGCCTAGACCTCATCTTTCAAGAAATAATCAAGGAAAACTGCCCTGATATTCTAGAACTTGAGGGTAAAATAGAAATTGAAAGAATCCACCAATCACCTAATGAATGAGATCCCAAAATGAAAACTTCAAAATTATAGCCAAATTCCAGAGTTCCCACGTCAAGGAGAAAATATTGCAAGCAGCCAGAAATAAAAAATTAAAATTTGGTAGAACCACAGTCAGGATGACACAAGATCTAGCAGCTTCTACATTAAAGGATTGGAGGGCTTGGAATATAATATTCCAGAGAGCAAAGCAGCTAGGATTACAACCAAGAATCACCTACCCAGTAAAACTGAATATAAGCCATGAGGGGGGAAATGGATATTCAATGAGATAGAGGACTTTCAAGCATTATTGATGAAAAGATCAGAGCTGAATAAAAATTTGACTTTCAAATACAAGACTCAAGAGAAAAATGAAAAGGTAAAAAAGGACAGAGAAATCATAAGCGACTTATTAAAGTTAAACTGTTTATATTCTTACATGGAAAGATGATACTTGTAACTCATAAGAACTCTCTCGTTATTAGGGTAGTTAGAAGGCATACATGTGAGTTGAATATGAAGGAATGATATCTAAAAAATAAAATTAAGGGGTGAGAGAGAGGAATGTATTGGAAGAAAGAGAAAGGGAGAGGTAGAATGAGGTAAATTATCTCCCATAAAAGAGGTAGGAAAAAGCTTTTGCAGTGGAGGGGGAGGAGGACAAGTGAGGGGGCCTGAGTGAACCTTACTCTCATCAGAATTTGTTCAAAGATGGAATAACATATACACTCAATTGGTTATAGAAATCTATCTTACCCTACAGGAAAGCAGTGGGGGAAGGAGATAAGAGAAAGTGATAGAAGGCAGGGCAGATTGGAGGAGGGGTAGAAGCAAAATACTTTTGAGGAAGGACAGGGTGAAAGGAGAAAGAGAATAGAATAAACAGGAGAGGGAATAAGTTGAAGGGAAATGCAGTTAGTCTTTCACAACATGACTATTATGGAAGTGTTTTGCATGAGTAAACATGAATAACCTATATTGAATTGCTTACCTTCTCAATGAGGGGGGATGGGGAAGGAGGAAGGGAGAGAGTTTAGAACTCAAAGTTTTAAAAATGAATGTTAAAATTGATTTTACGTATAACTGGAGAAAAATAAAATACTAAATAAAAGAAAATATCATTGTTTCTGGAAAGGGTAGATCAGTCGACTGCCCTGGGAATCCTTTCACTATCCTTGTGTCTACAAAAAACCAAAATTCCCTTCTCTGGATGCTATTCTTCTACTAGTTTTGTTTTCCCCTACTATAATGTCTGCTCCCTCATACGGACCAGGACTGTCACACTTTTTTTATTCTTATCCTCAGTGCTAAGCACAGTCTCTGGCACACATAAGGTACTTACCTAATAAAATGCTTTTTCATTCATTCATTCAGTACTTCAGATCCCATTAACCTTTTTGGCTGCAAAAATCACACTGCTGAATCACATTGATCTTGTGATCCTAAAATCCCCGGGTCTTTTCTAAACTTTCATCTAACCATGCCACCCCCATCCTTTACATGTGAAGTTGATGTTTTGAAGCCAAACATGAAGACTTTGCATTTATTACTATAAGACTTTTCTTAAAATTCAGTCCAGTCTTCTAGCCTGTCAAGGTTTTTCTGCATCCCAATTGTCACCCAGTGGTGTTAACTATCTTTCTTCTCTTTTTTATCAAAAGAAAGAGACATTGAATAGGACAGGTATACAGTATTATTAAGGACCAGGGGTTGAATAGGACTAGGAAAGCTGTTTGTTTCCAAACTGGGTGGGGTGGGAAGAATGGGGGAGGGCACAGTTTACAGCAATCATCTGGCTTCAAATCAAATTTCCTCTGAGCTAGTTGTGGACCATGGCACACTTTGCTTCCTTTGACTTGCCTTTAGGTTTGGAGATTATTGAAAATATTATAACACAACTCAACAGGGGAGGCATCAAGCCAATTAACCAGTCAAAGCTTTTAAATAAATTCAACTCCATAAGCATTTGTTAAGTACCTATAATATTTAAGGCTAGGTACTAGGGATACAAAACCATCTCTGACATCAGGAAGCATACATTCAAGGGGAAATACAACATACACACATAAGTAAATATGGAACATATAGCAAATAAATACAAAGCAATTTGGAAGGGGTGGAGAGAGGAACACTAACAATCAGAGGAATCAAAAAAGCCTTCTTGTGAGGCAGTTTGATGGGACAATGGATATAGTACTAGACCTCGAGTCAGGAAGACCTGTGTTCAAATCCAGTCCCAGACACTTACTAATTGTATGACCCTGGGCAAGGCACTTGACCTCTGTTTCAGTTTCCTTAATTGTAAAATGGGGATAATAATAACCTGTGTCTCCAAGGGTTGTTGTGAAGATGAAATCACATAATATTTTAAAAGTACTTTGCAAACCTTAAAGTGCTATATAAATGTTAGTGGGAGATAAGATCTGGGCTACACCTAGAAGGGAGCTAAGGATTCCAAGGAGGAGAGCATTCCAGGAAAGGCATGGGAGATATAGTCTGTGTGAAGGTCTTAGTGGGAATGGGAATGCCAAGTCCAGAAAATAGCAAGTGAGTTAGTTTTGCTAGCTCCTACAAAGGAAAAGCTCTTGCATTCTTTGTAATTGTATCTTTACTACTGTAATGGAAAGCACCCTAGCATACCCAGGATGGCTGCTAGCACAGGTTCTTTGATCTGCTTTACTAAAGGAAAGCAACTCAAAAGGAGTTAACTATCTTACTTTAACCAAACATATATATCATTCACTTAGTTCAGGGGGAAAAGTCAGCACCCTGAACTTCAGAAAATACACACAAAAATTACAGACAGAAAAAAAATACAGACAGAGAAAATAACACAATTCAGCAGACAGGGCTTCTAGCTGTCTGACCATTACATATCTACATAGTTAATTCCCAGAGAGAGAAGCACCAATATCTGGGTTTTCAAAATCGGGGGGGGGGGGGGGGAGGAGGAGAGCCCTCAATGACTACGCAGAATCTCATCTGGCCAAATCACACAACTCTTTTCATTAAGTGAGCCCCAAAGCAAAACCTCACCTCAGGGTGTGTGTGTGTGTGTGTGTGTGTGTCTGTGTGTGTGTGTGTGTGTGTATCACACACACACACCTTCAGGGTCAGAGGATATCACAACCTTCATGACCCCCTGCCTAATTACAAAGTAGCAAAAGTTGTGGTCCTTTCTGAAAAACAAGCCACCTCTAAGCAAGCTTCTCTTGTTGGGCTCCAAGTGAGGCCCATTAAGGGGCAGGGAAGATCTTCAAATCCCCTTACCATTACAACTACCTAATGTAGTACCTGGCATATAGCAGGTGCTTAATAAATACTGATTTATTGATTGATTGATGAGGGAGAGAAATATAAAATAAGCATGGAAAGATAGGCTAAAACTAGATTATAAAGAGCTTTTAATTTCAGAGGAGTTTGAATTTTATTCCAGAAACTCTAGAGAGCCACTAATGTTTCCTGAGGAAGGTATAGCATCGTCAGGTCTATGCTTTAAGAATATCTGTTTGAGGAATATTATAGCCAAATTCCAGAGTTCCCAGATCAAGGAGAAAATACTATAAGCAACCAGAAAGAAACAATTAAAGTATGGTGGAGCCACAGTCAGGATAACACAAGATTTAGCAGCTTCTACATTAAAGGATCAGGGGACTTGGAAGATGAAACTCTGGACAGCAAAGGAGCTAGGATTACAACCAAGAATCACCTACCCAAAAATGGACATTCAATGAGATAAAGTTCTTTCAAGCATTCTTTTTTTTTTTTTTTGCAAATACTTTGTTTACTTTCGAAATGCAAATAAATGTTTACTTTCCAAAATGCCTACTTTCATATACAGGCAGAATCACAGATCAAATACTGCCACAAACTTGCCTGGTGTGGTTGTCCTAATGGCAAAGTACAGAGAGAACTGGGGGCTAGGGAAAGCAGGATGGCTTTTATACTCTGATTTTTACCCTTTGGAAAGAGATATCTGTTTTAAGAAATACACATTTCCAGGGGATGACAAGGTACACTTTCATCCCATCATAAAGAACGAAGCCACTGGTTGGTAGGGGCCTCGGCTCTTCCTTGCCACAGTGGTGAGGTGGGAGAGTATATTTTCCTTCTTTCATTAGCTTTTCCTTCTTCTTCATGATTATTCCCAAGTGTTCTACCATTTTCCACCTATGTAGATATTCAATGAAATCCTCATATTCTAGTCTGCATTCTCTCTTGGCTTGGGTCATTCCAATTCCATGGGCACACCCAACTAATTCCTTCTCAAAAGCATGGCATCAGGCTGGCATTTTGTAAGGTTGTTCAGCACTCATAATTATCATCCATTTGTCAATACTGAGGCCCAGCTGGTTTTGAATATCTAAGAATGGCATGACTGTGGCCTAGTCCAAACGCCGAGTCCCTTTTCTTCCAAGCATTCTTGATGAAAAGACCAGAGCTGAATAGAAAATTTGACTTTCAAATACAAAACTCAAGAGAAGCACAAGAAGGTAAATAGGAAAGGGAAATCACAAGGGACTTAATTAGGGTAAACTGTTTCTATTCCTGCATGGGAAGATGATATTTGTAACTCAGAAGACCTTTCTCATTATTAGGGTAGTTAGAAGGAGTATATATAGACAAAGGGTGCAGGTATGAGTTGAATATGAAGGGATGATATCTAAAAAAATAAAATTAAGGGGTTAGAGAGGAATGTACTGGGAGAAAGAGAAAAGGAGAGGTGGAATGGGGGTAAGTCATCTCACATAAAAGAGACAAGAAAAAGCTTTTACAGTGGAGGGGAAGAGGCGGGAGATGGGAGGGAATGAGTAAACCTTACTCTCTTCACAATTAGCTCAAAGAGGGAATAACATACACATTCAATTGGGTATAAAAATCTAGATTACCCTACAGGAAAGTAGGAGGGAAAAGGATAGAAAGGAGTGCAGATTGAGGGAGAGGGTAGTCAGAAGAAAACACTTTTGAGGAGGGACAGGATAAAAGGAGAGAGAGAATAGAACAAATGGGGGAGGAGGAGATAGGATGGAGGGAAATAGAATTAGCAATAGTAACTATGAAAAAAAATTTGAAGCAAGTTTCTCTAACAGAGGCCTCATTTCTCAAACATATAGAGAACTGAGTCAAATTTATAAAAATAAGAGCCATTCCTGTATCAGCAAGCACCCTAGCATACCCAGGATGGCTGCTAGCACAGGTTTTTAGATCCGCTTTTCTAAAGGAAAGCAACTCAAAATGGGTTAACGATCTTACTTTAATCAATCAAATGTATATCATTTACCTAGACCAGGGGAAAAAGTCAGCACCCTGAACCTCAGAGAATGCAAACAGAAATTACAAGCAGAAGTTACAAGCAGACAAAGAAACAGATCATCAGATGGGCTTCCAACCATC
>JAQQSV010014808.1:0-12206 GCA_028646515.1 Pseudochirops corinnae
ACATATTTAATTAACTGATAATTAAAGAAAATCAAATTAAGGTAACTATGAAGTTATATTTCATACCCATCAAATGGGCAAAGTTGACCAAAAAAGAAAAAAAAATGTACAACAAATATTGGAGGGGATGTAGGGAAACAGACACACTGATGAATTATTGGTGAAGCTTTGAATTGATATAATCTTTCTGGAGAGCAGCTGGGAACAATGTCCCCAAAGTAACTCAACTATGCATCACATTTAATACAGAAATATCATTACTAGGCTTAAATACTCCCAAGGAAGAAGAAAAGGTCTTAGATATACAAAAATATTTATGACAACTCTTTTTTTTTTGTGATCACAAAGAATTGGAAGGTTCCCGTCAATTGGGAAATAACTGTCCATACTCTATAATAATTATAGCAAGTGTATGTAATAGAATGCAGTTGCTCTCCAGGCTGCAATCTGGACAGATCCTAGAAGCTCTTTCTAGCCCCAAAATTCACTTCTTGGAAGTAGCCTCTGACCCTGAGGCTTCTCCCTTTGATTTAATGGCCCCTTGAAAAAACTCTGTTTTAGGAGAATGGCCAAGGCAGCCACATCTTATTCTTTTCCAGCTTACCTTCTGAAACTTCTCTACCTGCTGCCCCTTTTCATTTCCCTTTCCTGTATTGTCTTCCCCCATTGCAGTAAGCTTTCCAAGGGCAGAGATTGTCTTTATTTCCACTTATATTTTATTTCCTGCACCTAATATAGTGACGGACACATAGTAAGCAATTAATAAGCAAGTCTTGTTGACTTGCTCTTTTGACTTTTTCTACTAAAAAATTTTGCTATAAGAAATGAAGAAAGAGGCAGTTTTGGAAAATAAAACAACTTAGGATGATTTGTTATCACTAGATGGAAGACAAAGTGAGCAGGACTAGGAAAATGATTTATACTAAGACATGAACATTATAAAATTACACAATTCTGAAAGACAATGAAATGATCATAATTCCAGAGGACCAATGAAAAACCAAGCTACCCTTTTCCTAATAGAGAAGTAGTGAATGAATATGCAGGGGAAAAGGTGGAAGATAAGAAAAAAATAACTGCTTGACAATCGGTAAAATACATGCAAATAAAAAAACAGGGTGTTAGCACCCTCAGGACCTGGAAACCTGGGGCTAGACAAGAATGGTCAATGAAAACAGTTCATATCATGGGGGCACATGCCCTGGGTCAAAGTCTAAGTTCTGCCATACTTATGTCTATGTGACTGTGAGAGATAAGAGAATGGAATGTCAAAACAATTAAAAAAGTAAAAAAAAACAACAACCCTGATTTTTGATTAATGTAATTTGAGCATGGAGCCACTTGCCTAATATTTTATGGTTACAGAGAAAGTATTAATATATTTTAATAAAATTGATTTAATTTGTGTCACTTTACATATGCCTTTGCTTTTGATTCTCACAAAAAACAAAAACTGAGATGTGATTATGTAAGTGACCTCATTTTACAGATGAAGAAGAAATGAGGGTCAGACAGATTAAATTCCTTGTTTAAGTTACACAGCTAGTAAATCATGTGGCTCAGATTCAAACCAGGGACAGCGCTCTTGCCATCCTACAGCTTCTTCCTCATTTTTATCTGTTCATGAATAAATGCTGCATTTAGTTATTATTCTGCAAATGCAGCTGGGGATTTTTCCACCTACTCAGAAACACTCAAGTCAACAGATATCAGAAAATGAGATTCCAAGGCATATCATACATCAAGAAGGGCTTCATTGAGCATCCTTAAAAAACAAAAGCTTCATTGGTGGGGAGCAGCAGGGCAGCCAGGGGAGTTGGAAAAGGTACTGCTTTCCTAGGTGTTTCAAAAGGTAATTGGAAAGAAAGGAGAATTAATCAAGCTCTTCTCTTTTCCCCTTAAGGACTTCTGCCAGGGACAAAAGCAGAACCTTTGGGAACAGAGCCACGTGGTAAATTTTGTGTCCAGTGAGAGACTGTTGCTAGGGAAAGATTGATCATGATCTATGCTAAAGATACAAAGAAGGATTTTTTTTAAACCGAGAAATGGGTAGGAATTCATGCTTTTGCTTCTCCTTGGCACTAGCTGTTGTTGTCTGTATTTTTTGTTTTTACCTGTAACATCTCTTCCTCTCCCCCCTCCCTATTTTTCTCTTCCTCCCACATATGTGTGTAAAAATGTGTATATACATATGCACATGTCTTATTTGGTCTCCTTCCCTCTCTTCATTTCCTCAATTCTGCCTTTCAGACCTCAACCACTTTGTGACTTCTCATTCTGTCATCATTATTGCATGTGAGCTTTGTTTTAACAAGAAACGTGAGAAAATAAAGGTTTTTCTCTACCAGCTCTCTAAAGTCAACATGATATATTTGTCATGGCTGCTTGTGAGAGGACAAAGTGGCATGGGTAAGCAGGTGACAGTCATAAAGGCCATGTGGCCAGCGAGAGTGTCCCTGAGCTGTCCTAGAAAGTACTATATTTTCATTGCATGTAGACAGGTATAATGAATTCAACTCTTAGTAAAGGAAGAAAGCCAGAATTCCATCAACCATCCCTAAGCAGGATTTTATTAAAAATGAGAATAAATCCCAGGGTCCTATTTCATATGCTGCCAAAAAAAAACCCCAACATTCTCTATCTTTTTGTCTTCATACTTGGAAAAACAATGAAGCAAAAAGATACATTGGAAAGAACCTAATAGACTTATTGTTTCAGTATTGGCCCCAATAATTGCTAGATGAGTGACCTTGGGCAAACCTCTGAACTAAGCTCTCCTAGCTGTGGTTTTGGTTTGCAAAAGCAAACTATCTATAAAATGAGGATCAAAGTATCTGTGCTCCTGGTCTTTGTAGAGTTGTGTGAAGAAAGTATTTTGTAAACCTTAAAGTACTTTGTGAATAGGAGTTGTTGTCATTAATTTTTAGTAGAGTCTATATTCTTAGAGGCAGGGAGTTGTAATGGATGGAGTTTTGGAGCATATTCTTTTGGCCAATAGATCTGAAGGAAGAAATCCTGGGCTTGAATCTTGCTTCTGTCACCTAATAGATGTCTTAGGACACATAACTAACTAGTAAGTCATAGAGAGGCAGCCAACTGCTTCAACTGAAAAGATTCCCAAACCTATAACCACAGAACCTTGAGTAACTAGGTACATAATAAAGAAGTATTATTAGAATGTATTTTTTCTTGAATTCCTACTTGATTAAAATTCTGTCCCCAATATATTATCATAAAATGGACCTGTTATCCTGCTCCAGCCTCTACCCTAACTTCAGATCTCCCATCTCCACCTCTTTTTCTGACATCTTGAACTGAATTTCCAGTAGACACCTTCAACTCAATGTGTCCAATTATCTTTTCCCCAAATCCTCCCTCCCCATTAACTTTCCTATCACTGTAGAAGGCAACATAACCTTCCCAGTCCCTCTGGCTTATAACCTAGGTGTCTTCCTTGACTCTTATCTCTTGCCCCCCATATATAATTTATTGTCAGGGCCTGTCAATTTTATCTTCATCTCTTCAATAAGCCCCCACCTCTCCTTTGACACCATCACCACAATTTTAAAGGTCCTCATCACCTCATGCCTCCATTATTTCAATAGTCTGATGGTCAGTCTGCCTGACTCAAGTCTCTCCCTACTCCAATCAATCCTTCATTTAGCCATCAGAGTAATTTTCATAAAGCATATGTCTGACCATGTCACTCACTGCCCCCAACATATACAATATACTCAATGAATTCCTGATAATTCCCAGGTTTGTTGATCAAAGTTTTCTATAACCTGCCTCTACTACCACCTCTCCAGGCTTCTTATACCTTACATTCATCAAATAAAAAAACTTCAGTCAATGACACTGACCTCCTTGCTGCTCCTCAAAAAACATATTTCATCTCTTGACACCAGGCATTTTCTCCAGTTATCCCCCTTGCCTGGAATGTTCTAACTCTTCATTTCTTCCTGTTGCCTCTACTGGCTTCCTCTAAGTCTTAATGAAAGTCCATTTTCCACAGGAAGTCTTTCCCAAATCCTTTCAATTTTAATACCTTTCTCTCTCAATTATTTCCTAGTCATTCTGTGTATAGCTTGTTTGTACATATTAGCTTGCTTCCATTAGATTGTGAGCTACCTGAGGACAGAAACTGTCTCTCTCTTTTTTTTTTTTTTTGGTATCCCCAGGACTTATAGATCTCTTTATTATTGACTAGCTAATTGAAAGTTCTATTTGAAAGAGCTGCCAAAGAGTGCTCTGGATGTCTCACCTGCATTCTAAATAGCATGCCAAGTCTTTGCATACTGGAGAACCTTAAATTCATTCTTCCATTGAAGAGCTAAAATCTCAATTCTATTTGGATCAGTTTCTAACTAGATGTGTCCAGTTTAAACAATTTGCAGAAAAATAAAGGCAAACATTTGTCACTGATTATAAAACAAATTGAGATGAACTAGGCTTTCTCTGCATTTATTTCCACCTTTGTCTTTTGAATCAAAGATTTCAACCACTTGTCACATTAAGGGAGAACCTGTGACAGACACATCTGTTTTCTGTTGTACCAAATAGGAGAAAGCCTGGGCTCATGCTCAATACCATTAAGCTGACTTCCTTATTGATTTTGTGTACAGTCTCCCCCAGGACTATTATTAGAAAATGCCTAACCAGACCAGGCTTCTGCATACTATAGTAGTGACAATTTGGAGCCTAGAATAAAATCTAATTCTGTTTCAGAGCAAGGTGAGGCCCTTGAAGTCACTCACAGTCCTGAAAAATGGGGCATTTCCGAGCTGTGATCTCTGTTGGCTGCTACAAGGTGCAATTTCACAGGTTACTTGGCAGACTTTTGGCCTGGTGGTGGTTTGACAGCTAACTGAGCTGCACTAGAAATGTGTGGGATGTTTATGGAATGCACTGATTTGATTGTGATTTGCATTTGCCAGCCCTATTCTAGACAAGTAAAGAGAAAAGAGCAACTATTCTATGTCCAAAGACTTCATTTTTTCCTCAGGATCTCTCTTTTCTTGTAAAAGTTGCTGGGGTTTTTTTTTTTTTGTTGTTGTTGTTGTTAAAACAGTATGTGATTGAGGGGCAGAACCAATGGAGTAGCAAAAAAACAGTACACTGAGATTTACCCTTTGCCACTTAAAAAAAAAAAAAACCAACCTTCAGGTTTAGAGACTGAACCCAACAGAATCCTGATGGGGAAATCCAAGGAAAATCCACAAACCACTTTTTCAGCCCAGTTCAGCATAAGGAGATAGACAGAGAGATCTGTGGACACTTAAAATGAAGTTGGCCAGGAAGACAACATGCAGAGCATTCTAGCACAGGGAGAAGGTTTCCACAAGAGCAAGCAGAGTTCCTAGACATACATGAAGACATTGTGATGCGAGTGGGTGCCATTTGGCAGTTTTGTCAGTTATCATCCAGTTCTGGTCACAGATTCAGAGTGAATTAAGGAGGGGACCTTGTTCACGGGTGGCATTTCAGAGTAAGGAGTAGTCACAGGTCCTAGGAATAAATTCAGAATCAAGCAGCACTTCTGTGACTTAGGCCACAGGAGCAAAGTTAAGTCTCAGTTCTAGTTTCTAGCCCACTCTGAAACCTACAGAGGAGTATCCTGGACAGGAATCCCAGACAAAAGGAGTATCCTGGACAGGAATCCCAGACAAAAGGAGAGCCTGCAGTTGTCATTCTGAGTCAGCAGAGCTTCCCATTTGTCTTAGTGGCTCAGACCCTAAGCCAGGTGAGGAATTTGCAGAGCTCAGACTAGGGGAAGCAGCAAGGAGACTTTGCTCTGCTTTAGACCACTTTGGGAGCTCTGAAAGCTTGCAAGTTCTCAGCTTGAGCTGTCCCTGAGATGCTTGAATAATATAACACCCAACAGCTCAAGAAAACAGCAAAAGAACTAGTCCAAAACTTCCCTCAGGAAGTGTACAGATCACAGACCAAATATGAAGTCCCAAGTCAAGACGTAGGCTGAAAGAATGAGGAAACAAACAAAAAAGAATCCCACTATAAAAATCTATTATATGTTGATAGGAATGCTTACCACACCCAGAGGAAAACAACTCCAAAATATTTACCAGCAAAACTTCAAAGAAAAAAATATCTTGGGCACAGATTCAACAGGAATTCCTGGAAGAGATGAAGCCAGAATTTTTTAAGAGGTTAGATAATTCTTATAAATTAAATGAGGGTGCTAGAGGAAAAAAAAATAGAAAGAAATTACAGCCACAGAAGAAATCATTGAAAAGGGAATTAACAGCTTGGCACAAGAGATGCAAAACCTTGCCCAACCAACAAAAGCCCTAAAAATTGTAATGAACCAAATAGAATTCAATGAAAGTCAAGAAATATTAAAATAATATCAAAAGAATGAAAAAATGAAAGAAATATAAGGAATTTCAGAGCAAAACCAACTGATATGGAAAACAAGGGAAAAAAAATTAAGAATCATTGGACTAGCTGAATGCCATGATCAAAGAATAGGAGTCTAGAACCCATATTACAAGGAATCTTTAAAGAAAACTAGTCAGATCTCTTAGAATAAAAGAACAAAGTGAACATTGGAAAACTCCACCTGTCACATCCTGAAAAAGCCCCCAAATGAAAAGCTCCCAGGAACATCATAGTCAAAATCCATGGTCAAAAAAAATACTGTAAGCAGACAGAAAGAAAGAACTCAAGAACTGAGAAGCCACAGTTAGCATCCCACAAGAATAAGCAATCACAGTTACAAAGGAATAAAGAGTATGGAATACAATATTTCAGAAGACAAAAGATAGAGACTTACAGCCAAGAATAACTTGCCCAGTAAAATTGGAAATACAGTTAAGCTGCTTATATTCCAATATGGAGAGAGAATACCTGTGTTTCCGCTGAACTCGATCTTCACCAAGGGTAATTAAAGGAGGGGGTGGGAAGCACCTGAAACTTTATCATCACTCTCACCTGAACTGGTCAGAATATAGAAGAATAAACAAAAATATATTTCACTCAACAGAAAAAAAAACAGGAAAAGGAAAGAAGGGAATAGGGAAAATAAGAGGGAGGGCATATTAAGGGAAATAGTCCAAAGCAAAATAAATTCTTTATTTGTACAAAGAAATTTATAGAAATTTTTCAAGTGACAAAGAGGAAATGCCCGTAAGTTGGGGAATGAATGAATGTGTTATAGTATGTAAATATGATGGACTACCATTGTGTTGTAAGACATAATAAATGGGATGGTTACAGAAAAACCTGCAAAGATTTGTATGAACTGTTTTTTGAAGAGTGAAGTGAACAGAACCAGAACAATTTCTACAATGACAATAATATGCTGAAGACAGACAGCTTTGAAATACTTAGGAACTCTAATCAATACAACCACTAATCACAATGCCAGAAGACTAATGATATGTGCTATCCACCTCCTAATAGAGAGGAGAAGAAATCAAAGTGGAGAATGAGACATTTGTTTTTCACATGGTCAATGCAGAAATTTGTTTTGCTTGACTATACATATTTGAAATGTAATTTTTCCCCCTTTCATTCTCAAGCAGTGTGGAGTTGGGGTAATAGGGAAAGAAGCAAAATTTGAGCTGATTAAAAAAATGTAATTTAAGTGGCATGTTATCAATTTAAGGAATGTTATTTTTAAAATAAATTTTAGTGATATATTTTGTTTTTCTATCACCTAAATTTCCCTTGTATACTTCTTCCCCCTCTCAGAGAGTCCCCTCATACAACAAGGAATTTTTTTTTTTTTGCTTTTTTGGAGGGGTGGAGGCAAGGCAAAAATTGTTAATGACTTGCCCAGGGTCACACAGTTAGAAAGTGTTAAGTGTCTGAGGTGGGATTATGAACTCAGGTCCTCCTGACTCCAGGGGGGGTGCCCTATTCACTGTGCCACCTAGCCATAAGGAATTTTTAAAAAGAAATAATAAGACCTAGAATTTATATAGCACATTATAAATATCATCTCATTTTATCCTCACAATAACCCCGAGTGTAGGTATTGTTATTATTGTCATCCCCATTTTTACAAATAATGAAACTGAGGCAGAGAGAAGTTGGTTAACTTGTCCAGGGTCACATAGTGAGTAAGTGTCTGAGGATGGTTTTGAATTTAGATCTTCCTTTTTCCAAGTTCAGAATGGTAAACACTTGTACCAACTAGTTCTGTTATTGTGGTTAAGAATGCAGAAATGTACAAAAGAGATATATAAAAAATCAACAAAACTGCTTAATGGATTAAATCTTTAAAAATATAATTTACACTGCCTCTGCAAAGGAGTGATGGGAGGTGTCTTCTCATTTCTAGAAGACTATATCCTTATTTTTCCCCTACAGTATGAATAAGCAAACATATTCTTTTAATAATAACTATTTGGGCACAGCATGTTATTTCAGAATAGCTATAGCACTGAGCATTTTTATGAGCCTTTTCAGTGATCCCAAATGTACAAGAGATCACCACCTTTAGTTTGTTACCACAATTAAGAAAGCAAGATAGTTGAACTGTGAGGCCCAAGAGGCAACAGCTGCTGTCTATAGCCTTAATTAGGACACCAGACACTCTCCTTAGAAGGCTGCCTATAGGCAACAGATAAAAGAAGGGAGGGAGAGTGAGCTCCTCTCACTTGGTGATTATACTTGACTGGCCTCTTCTATTGCAGTTCCAGCACTGTTTTGTCTTGGAAGGAGGGAGACTGAAAAAACTAAGTGAGTCTTCTTAATGGGAGAAGTATGACTTAGGAGAAATGATATGTGGTGTAACTTTCCCTCTGTTCCATATTCCCTTGTGCTGAGAGCCCATTTAAAAAATGTCTTTTGTCCTGGGTTCTTCTGGGAGCTGAGGTCTTGAGCATAATGAATACTGGAGGAGTTGGAAAATGATGATAATTTTTTGTCAAAGGTCGAGATTAGCTATAGCCTAGAAAATACCTTCTAAGTGTTTTTTTTATTCTCTCAGCTGTTCTATAAAAAAAACCAAACCAACAAAACAGAATCCTGATGTGACTGAGGTGCTGCAGGATTGGGTCCTACTCATATAACTTATCTCTCACTGCCTATAACAGTGGTTTTCAACCTTTCTGATGCTGCGACCCTTTAATACATTTCCTCATGTTGTGGTGACCCTCAACCATAAAATTATTTTCGTTACTACTTCATAACTGTTATTTTGCTACTGTTATGAATCTATCTGATATGCAGGATGTATTTTCATTGTTACAAATTGAACATAACCCAGAGGTTGAGAGCCGCTGGCCTATAATATAGACTTTGTACTCTAATCGGGCAGGCTGCTATCACAGATCATATTTACTTAAGTCGTATTTGATTTTGTTCATGCTTTTTCTCCATTCCACACACCCTAGATTGCCTCCTCTTCCATTGGGGCAGTGTGGTATAGTGGAAAGAACAATAACCTATGGTGTAGGCTCTACTACCAATTAGTTGTGGCAGGTGAATAAGCAATCAGTTACTAAGCACCTACTATGAACCTAACAAGGTGCCAACTCTGGGGACAGAAAGACAAAAACAATCCTTGCCTTCAAGAAGTCCACATTCTAATAGGGAAGACAACCTTTAAATAACTGTGTATATACTAGATATAGACAGAGTAGATGGAAGGTAATCTTAGAGAAGAGGGCACTAGATGCTGGGGGAGTGGGATAGGTTTCCTGCCAATGGTAGTATTTGAAAAAAGACAAGGGAAAATAAGTTGTGGAGGTGAAGAGGGAGAACATTTCAGGCTTAAGGGACAATCGGTGAAAAGGCATGGAAATGGCAGCTGGAGTATTACATAAGGCTCAATTTCCCAAATCTTGAAGGGTTTAAACTCCCTATCTAATGATCTAAAGCCCAGACTACCTTTCATCAACCAGATAAAATCCCATTTTCTCTAGCTCTTGTGGCCACGCTTCTCTCTCTCTCTCTCTCCTGTTCAAATTCCTTTTGCATACTTAGCAACAACTTCTTAGTTTGGTTTCTACTTCTCCTGTAATTAACTTGTCCTGTATTTACTGCAAGTTCCTTGAAGCAAGGAACCATGTCTTAAACTTTTTCTTTATTTCTCAAAGCGTCCAAGATGACAGTATATAGATTTTTGTCAATCTATTTGATCAACAAAATGTTATTTATACTTATACATTTGACTTTGATTTATTAGACAAAAAAATTGTCAATAGACAGTTTCTACTCCATGTGACTTACAATCTAAGAAAAAGATCACACCCTTCAGTTGCATTTTTTGATAAGGGAAAATGGAATTATGGAAAGGGAACTAAGGAGTTTCTAAAGGTCTTAAGTCTACTCTGTTCCCAGACTGTATGCTCAATCTCTGATCACTTTACCTTTCTTTTTTTGGGGGGGTGGGGGGGTGGGGAGACTAAGATGTGTGATTTTTATCAAGACGGAAAATTCCAAGCATGGAAATCCTATTCACCAATGTAAATCAGCAACTCATCTATGCTGCCTGAAACACTAAGGGCTTTTGGGCCTTGCTCATAGTTTCATATAGGTATGTGTCAGAAGTCAAATTTTAGCAAAAAAGATAGTAGCTCTCGAACTTGAAAGGACTTCTGAAACCATCAGGGGTGAGGAGTCTGTGGCCTCACAGCCACATGTGGCCTTCTAGGTCCTTGGGTGTGATCTTTTGACTGAGTCCAAGTTTTATAGAACAAATCCTTTTATTAAGGGGACTTGTTCTTTGAAGTTTGAATTCAGTCAAAGGGCCTGCTGAACTTGAGGATGCAGATGGCCCCATGTGGCCTTAAAGTCACAAGTTCTCTACCCTTGGTCTAGACCCAACCCAATCTGTTAAATTAGGAAACTGAGCTCCAGGGAGGCAAAATGACCTTGTCCAAAGTCATACTAGAAGGTAACATCAAAAGTAGGCTTTAACCCAAAGCCTTGGACTACAGAGCATGAGCTCTTTTCCACATTTTATCTCCATGGTCAGATTTCTGTTCAATATGCCAGCAGCTCTCAAAGTATGACCATTGTCAATGCCTTGTCATGGTGGACTTAGAAATGCTCAGTCACTGCCCTGGAAGGTGGTGTTATGTTCCAAGGAGGGGACAGATAATTCCTAGTTTGTTAGTCTACAGTTAGTGTTGGGGTCTGAGACAGGGCAGATGTTACATTTAGATTCTTTGGGTAAATGAGGTAAAAACATAGAGATTAGAGGTGACTGCCCATTTACACTGAAATAAAGGTGCACTCTAAAATTATTATGTCTAAAGGGAACATATAGGACATACACTGCCATTCTACTTCTAAGGCAGCCTGTTCCATTTTGCATAGCTTGAAGAGTTTTGGTATTTGTGTTCTATTTTTGCTTACGTCTACATTAAATCCTCCTCCGTTTTCAATAAAATAACTCCTTATTCTGATTTCTGGGGTCAAGCAGAACAGGTCTAATCCTTTTGTATGGTGAACTATTAAATATATTATGATAACTATCATGTCCTCAATGACTTCATGACAATTTCTTCAGGTGAAAAATCTCCAATCTGTTCATCTTCATGTGCCAGGAACTTGAGGCCATTCACCACCAAGTTCTCTCCTCTCTTTGCTTTCCAGGTTGTCAGTATGTTTCCTAAAATGTCCCCAAAATTGAACACAATACTCCAGATGTATGCTAGCCAAAACACAGTACAATGGGATTTACCTCCCTAATCCTAAGAAATTTGAGATGAAAGATTTGCCATAATCTCTAATATCCTAATCCTGCTGAAGGCATTATTGTATGATGATGGCATGGTTTTTCTTCTACCTTTACCAGAAGTAGTTTACACATTAAATGGAAACAGAGTATTGAGGATTTAAACCAAAAACATGATTCTTTAATAGTACGAATTTTAGATACAGTGGTAAAAGATATTTGGGGGGCAAGAGTCTCTTTTAATTGTGTCTTTGAACTTTGGATCTTTTTGTAAGACAGCTTTCCACTAAAGAATATCATATTGAACAGAATTTACCTTTTCTATGTTTTTTACTTATCTTGGAAGAAAGATTGAAGGAAATCAACCTTATTGCATCATTTCTCAGAGAGGATGTTTTTAGTCTGGATTTATAGTTGTTATGGGAATCTAAAGATCTTCCCTGCCCCTAGGCCCTTTGTTAAAGTGGCTACGTGACTCTGAGGACCCTTGGATATTTGAAAGTATACTCTGTTCCCTAATAGGCTGAATGTGGTCACGTGGAGCCTGTGGCGC
>JAQQSV010014809.1:0-12206 GCA_028646515.1 Pseudochirops corinnae
ATATGTTTGATTAAAATAAGATTGTTAACCCATTTTGAGTTGCTTTCCTTTAGAAAAGCAGATCTAAGAACCTGTGCTAGTAGCCGCCCTAGGTATGCTAGGGTGCTTGTTGATACACTGGGTTAGATGGGATCTCAACAGGCATCTCCTGCTGGGGAACTGGGCACGGAGCTATTTGAATGAACATTTGTCTCCTCTGTGACCTTAAGGCAGTGAGCTGATTAATTTACGTTCTTGCTTAAGGGGCCTAAGTCAGTCTTAATAGCTGGAATGTGGAGCATGGGTGTATGTGCCTTGTGGGTCTGCTCCAGCCAGAGGCCAACCACTTCATGTTAAATGTCAGCATAGTTTCTTAAATGCCTCTGATGTTTTAGAAGTATGTTCTTTCATTGTTCATCTCCGTGTAGTAAACTAATAATAATGATGATGGTTAGCATGTATATACTGCTTTGAGATTTGCAAAGAACTTTACAAATATGATCTCGTTTTACCATCACAACGGCCCCGGGAGATGGTTGCTTTTATTATCCTCATTCTACAGATGAGGAAACTGAGGCACAGAGCGGTTAAGTGAGTGGCCCGGAGTCACACAGCTAGTAAGTACCTAAGGCCACATGTGAACTCAGGTCCTCCTGGTTCTGAATCCAGTAGTCTATCCACATTTAGAAATGGCTTGAACATTGCAAGACACTATTAATATATTATCTCATTTGATCCTTACAGCTAACTACCTAACAAGGCATGCACTGCAGATATGATTATCCCAGTATTATGAAAGAATAAACTGAGGCCGAGAAAGATTAAGTGTCCTTCCCAGCATTTCACAGCTACTAAGTGCCTAAGATCTGATTTGGGTCTGATTGGTGACACAGTGGATAGAATGCCTAGCCCGGAGTCAGAAAAACTCATCTTCCTAAATTCAAATATGGCCTCAGACACTTAACTACTGTGTGACCCTGGGCCAGTCACTTAACCCTGTTTACATCAGTTTCCTCATCTGTAAATTGAACTGAAGAAGGAAATTGCAAACCATTCCAGTATTTCTACCAAGAAAACCCCAAATGGGGTCATGAAAAATCAGACACCCACTAAAAAATGACTGAACAACAACAAACTAACAAGAGTTCAGGTCATCCTAATTCTAAGTCTGGTAACCTAGCCAATACACTGCTTTAGAATGGAGATTATCCAGATTCTTGGTAAACACGTAATGGAACAATTCCCCAAGAAGAAAAGAAATCCTTTTATATAAAGGTCTGGGAATTATCAGGGCTTGTTGTATTTTCCATGATTAGTTCTGGTTTTTATATGTTGCTAATAGCTCTTGGATTGCCAGGGCAAAAACTCCTATGATATCACTAGAGTGTACAGCATGAATTGAACTATATGCATCTTGAAAACATAACTGCAAATTTAGTTAGACCCATTCTCTGTGTGGGTTATGGCAACCTGCT
This sequence comes from Pseudochirops corinnae, assembly GCA_028646515.1. Lineage (NCBI taxonomy): Eukaryota > Metazoa > Chordata > Mammalia > Diprotodontia > Pseudocheiridae > Pseudochirops > Pseudochirops corinnae. The sequence goes on from JAQQSV010014809.1 coordinate 1,455, forward strand.
CATTAGCTGTACCTCAAAAATTGTCTCCTTATGGAAGCAGAACCAAGACTGAAGATAGAGGAGATGAACCGTCACATATTTATGCAATAGTGGTATCTTATTTCTCTTCATTAATTGTTTGCTGTTTTTAACCCATTGGTATTTGTTATATATAGCATTATTCATTTTGAAAAGGAATGAGTCTGATGTGGAGAAACCAGGCAGGTGGTTAGAATGGGCACTATTTAAAAATCTTCTTATCCTGATAATAAGAAACAATCATTCATGTGGTTAGACTGGCCACCTATGTAGTAAGACACTCTCTCGTCTAAGTGGATCTCTCTTTTCACTGAACAGATTTAGGTTACAGAAATAGGTATGCAATTACTACTCTCAACATTCATCAAGGGATTATTGGTCTGAGATAGTCCACAACTTTTTCCTGTCTGGGTACTTATCCTGAAACATGAAATTATCTTCGTCAGGGGAAAAGACAAAAAGCCTGTAAGCATGCATTGCTAAAAAATGAATACTCTTGCTAATCAACTGAGGTATGGGGAGCTAAACAAGTTATGATATATAAATATGATGGAATACTGTTGTGCTACAAGAAATGATGAAGGATATGGTTTCAGAAAAACCTGGGAGGACTTATATGAATTGATGCAAAGCAAAATGAGCAGAACCAGGATATCAATTTACACAGTAACACCAATATTGTCAAGATAATCAATTGTGAAAAATTCACCACAATTTCTGAAATTAAACCAGTCTCAAAAGAGGTTTGTCAAAGAAGTTGGAGGGGAGAATTAGTTCAGAATGGTTTGGGGCAATGTATAAGTGGGCAAAGGCAACAGATGAACCTTCAGAGCTGGAATGAAGAACATGAACTAGAAAGTAAGGTTTGATTTAAAAAGTTAAGAAAAGAAGGGCCCAGTAGTGAAAGCCTTTAATATCTCTGATTGGGAGCTTTGTTTTGTGACACAACACTGTTTTTGATCTGTTTGGGGCTTGCAAAGAAATAATTGTAGCAGACTCACCCAACAGAGAAGATTTCAGTATTTAACTCTGATGTAACCTGTTGCCTTTTGTCCACAAAGAACACACTTTATTACTCTGTGGAAAACCAGTCTCCTAATATCGGAATGGATTCACTGGGCCGTGTTCTTCATTTATGTTCTGTTCACCTCCCAACCCTATCTTCACTAAATCCCTCACGCTCTGAACCAGCCACATGGAGAAACCCAAAGAGTACATGGAGAACTCACTTACCTTTTCGTTTTTTCCAATAGGTAGATCTTAGATGCAGCTTCACGTTTCGCAACTCCAAGCAGACCTATTCAGGGATCCCTGTCATTGTGTCCAATATGGATACAGTTGGTACATTTGAGATGGCAGTGGTGATGACTCAGGTAACTTGTTGGGGGAGGAAGGATCTTGTTCTTTTTCCTCTGTTGCTGGGAACTGGAAAGTTGCCTTCTGGGTGTTTGCAGGTTGATATGAGTTCCTATGAGTACATGATCAGCCACCTGTGGATGCAGCAAGGATGGGAGGAGAACAAAGGATTTAGTTTATTTCATTTGAGGAAATAGAGCAGTTCCATTAGCCATGATGGTTCTTCTGCTCAACTCCTCATCAGAAACTTTAGTGAGATCAATTCACTCATTGCAATCAGATAAAAATAAGCATGATGCATTCAGTGAGGAACCATAGGAAGCATCCTTTCTTTCCCCACCCATGTCTCAAAAAAGCTAGTTTGGGGAGTTTGCAGTATTAAGAAACTAAATTGCCTGGTTGGTGCTAGAGAGAAGAGTTGTGATGTCAAGATTTAAAGCCTGGGCTTTTTAGTTGTACTTTAAATAAATCTATCTTTTAAAAACATTTTGATAGTGCTATAAAATGATCTCTTCTACTCTTGTGATTTTTCCCTTTTTTTATTTTGAACTTGAAATATCAATTCCAGATGAAAGACAGACTTGCCACCCCACCCCACTCTTTTCCACGAAATGCCTCTCCCACTCAGCTTTAGTTACCATCATCCTGAATTAGAACAATTATGCACTCCTTGCAAAACTTATCTTTTGTTTCTTTGGCTTCCTACTGCGTAACATAGTGCTTTGCACATAGTAGGCCCTTAATAAATGCTCCCTTGAGAGTGATGATGTTGCATGTGATGATTGTGAATCCATTTTGGTGACCAAAGTGAAATGAGGAAAAACAAAAATCTTTTGTTTTTTTTGTTTGTTTGTTTTTGGTTTTTGAGGGGGGAAGCAAGGCAATTTTGGGTTAAGTTAGGTACAAGGAAGAACTTCTTGAGAATCAGCATTGGAATCATCTACCAGAGAAAAAACAGCCCAAGGTCACACAGCTAAAGAAAAATCTTTGGCTAAAAAAATGGCGTTTCTCATGAAGGTTGTTAATCTAGTCACAGGAGTTACTGAGACTTACCATTATGATGGAAATTATTTTGAACAATGTCCATACTTAGCAAAAGGAGTTGGAATCATTTCATAAAAATCACACGAGTGACCTTAGAAGTCATTGAACATGACCTTCTATCCAATGTCCTAGATAGACAATCATCCAATTTGTAATTTACTAACTCCACTAATAGGATATTCTCATTGTCTCATAAAGTCAAGTCAGCAAGCAATTATTAAGTACCTGCTGTGTACCAGGCATGTTACTAAGCTCTGGGGGTACAAAGAAAGGCAGAAAACAATACCTATTTTCAAAGAGCTTCTTGAAGTCCTTTAATGCTTCAAGTTTTTCACAACAAACAAGTGAGGTAAATAGTCCAAGCATCATCATTATCATTATTATTGTTAATTTATATATTTTTATATTTATATTTTTAATATATCTTATTTATTTATTTATTTATATAGCACCTATTATGTGCCAGGCACTGTGCTAAACACTATACAATTATTATCTCATTTGATTCTCACAACAGCCCTGAGAGGTACATGCTGTTATAATCCCCATTTTACATTTGAGGAAGCTAAGGCAGACAGAATTTGAGTGACTTGTCCAGGGACATGCAACTAGTAATTATCTGAAACTGGATTTGAACTCAGGTCTTCTTGATTGTGCCTGGTGCACTGTCCACTTCTTCATGTAGGTTATCATTCCTATTTTATAGATAAAGAAGTGGCCCATTTCAGTTTTAGACATCTCATTGATAGGATGTTCTTCCCTATATTGACTTGAAATCTGACTCCATATAATTTCTTCCCATCGGTCTTGGTTTTCGCTATTGAAGCCCCAATGACCAAGTCTAATCCACCTTTAAATCTTTGAAGAGTTCTCTTTACATCTCCCCTAAATCTTTTTATCTCCAGGTTAACTTATTCCTTCAGACAACTCCCACGTGACCTAAATTCAGGTCCTTTTGCCATCTTGGTTGTCTTCCCTTTGGAAATTCTCATGTCTCTTAAAATGTGACATATTAAAAACAAATGTGGTCTCTATAGAGAACAGGGTAACTGTTACTTCCGTTATTTTGGATTTTATGAGCTATTAATGAAACTTAAAATGGTGTGTGTTTTGCTTGGGCACCATGCTACATTGTTGACTCATGTTGAACTTCTAGTCAATGAAAACCCATGTCTTTCTTTTAATCTACTCTGTAGTCAGGTCTTCCATATTCTATGCTTGTGCATTGAGTTTTAGAACCCAAATGCAGAATTGTGTACTCTAGTACTGCAACAGATATATAACCTAATAATAATTTTCCTTAAGCTCAGATTACATTCAGCTCCAGTGGTTTCCTTTTTCCTTTAGGATGAAATACAAACTCTCTTTAGCTTTTAAAGCCTTATACAACTTGGTTCTGATTTATTTTCTAGCCTCATTGGACATTATTTCCTCTCCCACACTCAGTGGTTCAGCCAAACTGGCCTTCTCTCTCTTCCTCACACATGACAATTCATCTTCCATCTCTGTGTCTCTGTACTAGACATCTCTACTGCCTGAAATGTATGTTCTTCCTCCTTACCTTTGCTTCATGGAGTCCCTCTCTTTCTTTAAGATACAGCAAATCTCCCAACTCAAACAACCTTTTATTTAACTACTTCGTATATATTTGTATTTATTAATTTTATATTTGTGATCTTTATGTTTATATATGTAATTTCTATAAGCTCTTCACAAGTAAGGAGTTTCATTCTTTCCTTAGTACCTAGCACAGTGCCTACATAGGTGCCCAATAAATACTTGATTGTTGTTAATCTCATCCATGTGCCTGTGCCTTCTAGCAATGCAAATTATAACTCATCAAATGTGATCCTTATCCATGTCCTCTAATTAATTCACCACTGGGGCTCTCCCTCTTGTTCTGGTGGACTTTCTGGCATTCTCTTGACACTGTGTGGCTACCAAGGGAGTAAGTAGATTTTCTGTTGGTTATTCCTCATTCTTAAGATGTCAACTGTTAATCTCTTTTTTGGGTGGGGCAGGGGTCATACATACACCCTTTACTTCATTTTAGCCATTTTTTTTTCCTGGTAATATGTTGCACTTTGCTCCATTACTCTTCTGATCTTCAATTTCAATTCTCTAAGAAGGAAGTATTCTTTGTCTTGGTCAATTCAATTCAATAAACATTTATTAAGCACCTACTATGTGCCAAGAACTGTGCTAAGGGCTAAGAATACAAAAAGAGACAAAAGATAGTCCCAGCCCTTGTGGAGTTTACAATCTAGACTTGTAGCCATGCAAAACCACTGGAAGAATATCAGTATTGAAAAGATGGACCTTTGTTCTTGGGATGCCATTGGAATTATCCCCTCTTTTATATATGCCCTCAAAATTGTCACCTCCAGGATAGACCTCTTTTTTTGTGTATTTAATCTATTCCAGTTGTTCTTCCCCACCTTTGTTTTTCTCCAGCACTTTTTCCACTTCTTAAGGCCTCCTGTGGATTGTGTTTGTATTTTATCCTAAAGGAAATAGGAAACCACTGGAGCTGAGTGAAATGTGAGCTTAAGGAAAATTATTATTAGGTTATATATCTGTTGCTGTATTAGAGTACACAATTCTGCATTTGGGTTCCAAAATCCACTGCACAATCCTCCTCTACATAGCTCTTACTATCACACCACACTGCCTCAGTACTCAACTGTTCTCGGTTAGATTAGGCACAAGGAAGAGCTTTTTGAGAATCAGCATTGGAATCAGCTACCAGAGAAAAAACAGCTATTACTTTGTCTTGGTACAGCCCTACCTGGACCATGGGCTTGATTTAGGAACACAATTAAAAGTTCCCTTCACAGGTATAATTCTTTTAGTCATTTACAGTGGTGACAGGGAGCTCTAAGCAGGGTATACAAAGTATCTGTGGGCTCTCTCATCCCACTCATGGCCTTACTGGCCTAGTTATAGATGCCAGTCTCATTGCAGGTGCTTTCCAATCTGGACAAAATTGCAAGCATGATTTTGTGAGTGTCATTACTTACCTAGACATCTTAGCCGTTACCTTCTGGGAACATATTCAAAGCAAGGTACATGCAAGTGTCAGGAAAAAGGATACTTTGAGGTTGTAAGATAATAACTGCCATATGGATGGAAGGAAAATGGGCTGACTTGGCTTCTAACCCTAATGATGTTGTTTTGTTTCCCAGCATGCCATGTTCACAGCAATTCATAAGCATTACACCCTGGAGGACTGGAAGCTGTTTGCTACAAATCACCCAGAATGCCTGGAGGTATGATCACATCATGATTATTGATCATTTGACTCATGGCAAGGAGTATGTATGTTATATTAGGAAGAAAAACCTCCTGAATTTTCAAGGTAGTTAGATTAGAAAGAGATAAGCATTGTATTTTAGATGTAGTATGTGATGTTTTTATACAGCAAGCTGGCTCAAGTGGAGTGTCGTGTAATTCTAAGGATTTGGGTTGGATGACTTCTTTGATTCTGGGACTTAGTTCTAGGATTATGATCCTATCTTTAAGAGGTCCTCCAATGGTAGACTCAATTAAGCAGTTGGACAGTGCTGCCTCCTGGGAGCATGAAGAACTAAAAATAGAAAAAAAACACCAGATTGCTTTTATTAAAAGGGATGGGGGAGAGCAAAGGAAGATAGGTAAGTGCATTGTTTGGGCAACTGACAAGATCCAAACTAAGGAAAATCTAGTAGGGGTTGCTATTTCCTATTGCTTGGATGAGGATGCCAAAGAATTAAGAGAGAATTGAAAAGAAGAACAACAACCTACTTGAAGGAAGCAGTGAAGCATAGTGGAAAGAGCACTGCTTCTAAAATCGGAGGATGGGAGTTCAGATCCTGATTTTGCCACTTTACCTGTATGAGCACAAGTGAGTCACTTTGCTTCCTTGGGTCTCATTTTAATCAACTGTACAAGGAGGGGCTTGGATTAATTTGTCTCTAGGGTCCCTTCCAGCTCTAGATATTATGTTCTTATGATTGACCCTATGAATATTTACTGTCTTAAGGACTAGCGTCCAAAGATAGATTGTCATCAAGAAGAAACTACTTTCAGGTATCTTCTTTCCCATATGGAATCACCAGCAAACTGTTCAAAGAATTATTTTTTTAATAGATTGAAGTGAGTAATGTAGAGTTTTTGGGACAGAGAGAACTCCTTAGCTTTTTTTTTAACTTGATAATTCTATTTTGAGACCTAGCATGTTATAGTAGACAGAACACTGGACTTTGGTGGTATTTTGGAGTGCTGGAACTCGAATCAGGCTGAGTTCAAACCTGGCCTCAGATATTTACTAGCTGTGTGACCCCAAGCAAGTCACTTAGTAACCCTGTTTGCTTTTGTTTCCTCATCTATAAAAATGAGCTGGAGAAGGAAATGGCAACTCCAGTATCTCTGCCAAGAAAACGCTGAATGGGGTCATGAAGAAATGAACACGGCTGAACAACAAAATTCGTAATGATACTTGTAGTATCTACCTCCCAAGGTAGTTGTGGATAATGTATGTAAAGTGATTTGCAAATATTAAATTGCTATAGAGATTTGGAAAAGAAAAATGACTTGAAAAGACAAAGAGAAACTAGCAGGGATCAGTATGAGAAGGGGAATTAATATGTGGCAGTATTAGAACAGAGACAATAGGGATAGAAGTCAGATGGGACTGAGTCACCTTAAGGAATCCAGTCATGTACAATAGAACATGCTTGAGTTTCTTACAGAAAATATCTTTGCATTCCCTTGGGCCATTAACAGTTTTGAATGGCAAGGTTGGGTTCTGTTTCTGTCCTGAAACTCCAAGGTGAATCCAACCTTAATATAACTTCTGAATATAAAAGCAACAACTAGTTGTACCTTTCAGCAAAGAAAAAGCAAGCATGATGGAAAAGAAAGGCAGACAGAACCAGTTCTGCTTCTTCCTTCTTCATTCCTAAGGACTTTTTGCAGTGGTTTCTGAGGCAATGCTAACAGAAAATTCATCATTGGCCATATTAGAGATGCTCTCCTTAGGCCTACAAGAGGTCACTCTGTGACTGCCAAGTTCTAGCCCCTCACTCCGATTGCTGCTGTTGAGGCCACATGGAGTTCTTTGTTACCTGAGCTGGTACATTAATTATGTCTGGATGCTGATGAATGAGAAGATGGTTCTCTAAGATAAAAGATTTCTGTGACTCTGGCTTGGTGACTGAGCAGCTGATATTTTATGTTCATTTTACAACTTGCAAGTGAATGATGTCTATTTTCCCTTTCTTCCCTTTTGTCTTACAACAACCTTTTGAGAAAATTGTTGATGAATAATCAATGATTTTTTTCCAAACCTCTCTTTCTGTAAATATAGCTTTGGATAGCACTGCATTAATCAGAACCTCAACGTTCATTATGAACTCTGAAAATCTGATTCATTCTCCCTTCCCAGAGTCTAATTAGAAAGTGAACATTTAAAAGCTCATCAGTCCTGAGGAAGAACAGTAACTGAAACTCACAGAATCTCAGAGTTGCAAAAGACCCATCTAGACCAACCTGGATCTTTCCAAGAATCCCTTTGAGGATATATTCAACAAATAGTCATCCAACCTTTGCTAGGATTGAAGACCTCTCCTGAAGGAGAACTTACTGTCTTCCTAAGACAGCCCAGTCCATTAGGGATCAATAATTGTTATTGAGTCTTTATTTTTGTTCAGTCAGTTTTAGTCATGTCTGACTCTTTGTGACCCCATTTGGTGTTTTATTGGCAGAGATACTTCATGGTTTGCCATTTCCTTCTCCACATCATTTTACAGATGAAGAAACTAAGGCCAACATGGTTAAGTGACTTGCCCAAGGTCACACAGCTAGTAAGTGTCTGAGGCCAGATTTGAACTCAAAGTCTTCCTGACTCCAGGTTGGGTATCTACTGTACAACCTAGCTGCCCTAGTCTTTCCTTACATTGTGTTTTAATCTTTCTCTCACATCCACCAATTATTCTAGGTTCTCTCCTTTGGGGCCAGCAGGAGAAGTCTAGACTCACTTCCACAGGGACAGAGATAGGAGCTGGACCTTTAATTTAATTGGTACAGGGAACTCACAGATGAAGAAACTCTTTCCCCCTTAACAGTAAGGAGTTGCCTACAGCATGGTGTCAAACTCAAATAGACACAGACACCATTGAACCTTACATAAGGGTCCCTGTGGATGCATATTGACTTAGAAAACAACATATTTACATGATCTATATTCTATTGTATTTTTATTTGTTTTGTTAAGTATTTCCCAATTATATTTTAATCTAGTTCAACAGCAATCAGCAATCAAACAGAAATGTTTGATACCTCTGGTCTAGAGCAATGAGATGAAAATGACTTAGTCAGGATCACACAACCAGTATTCATCTGAGGCAGGATTTGAATCTAGACCTTCTTGATTTCAAGGTCAGATTTTTAGGGACCAGGGGTGGGGAGCCTGCAGCCTCAAGACCATGTGGCTGCAAGTTCCCCACCCCTGCTGGACTATATCATGCTGCTTCCACGTGACATCCTTTCAAATATTTAAAAATGATTATCAGGCCTCTCCTAATTCTCCTCCCCAGACTAAACATCCTCAGTTACTACAACAGTATGGTTTGGTTTCCAGGCCTTTGAACATTATGGTCACCCTTTCCTAAACACTCTTTAATTTATTAGTGTTATTTGTAAAATGCACTTCCTAGAACAGAACAAAATAGACTCCATGTAGCCTGACCAGCAGAACATACAGCAAGTCCATATGTCCAAGTGGTCTGCAGTATACTTTGATACCCATATAGTTCTGCTTGTGCCTCCGCAGATACTCTGCCAAATGATCTGTGCCATGCTTTTCCCTCCTCTGATTTCTGGAGGCACCCCCTGAGTCTATCCCAGCAATACCCAGTGCTATTCTGTAACTCCTCACCTCCTCCTCAATCTTATCCCCAACCCTGTTATGTTTTAACTCTTCTGTTTCATTTGAATAAGGTCCAGTGTATACCCTTCCATATTCCATATTCCAGTAATGAATCCCATCCCATCAAATCTCAGTGAAACATATGAGATCAAATTTGCCTCCTTTAAAATTTAGGAAGTGAAGTAGATAGAGCACTGGGCCTGGAGTCAGAACTGAGTTCAAATGTAGCCTTAGCTACTCACTAGTTGCGTGACCCTGGGCAAGTCCCTTAACCTCTGCCTGCCTCAGTTTCCTCAGCTGTAAAATGGGAATAATAATAATAACCTTCCTCTGGGTTTTTGCGATGATTAAATGAAATAATAGCTGCAAAGTGCCTTAGCACAGTGTGTGGCACAATATAAATGCTAAGTGTTGTTGTTACTATTGTTATCATCACCTATACTTTGTGTATCTCAGGCTGTGAGCCTGCCTGACTGCCAGAATTTTTCTTGGATTTTGTCTCTTGGGAATTTGAGGGGTATATCTATTGCTTTTTTTTTTCCTGCTAGTTTATTTGGTTACTAACTAGGTAAATGTATGTAGATAATTTTCACTCCTTCCCTTCATCTCCCTTCCTTTTCACTTTTAAAGCCACTTTGATTAGATTTGCAAGGTACCAGGCATATCAATTTGATTTAATTTGGAAGATTAAAATGAATTTCCACCAGAAAAGCAAATAAATGAGTGGGTGACCCAGTTTTAAGGGGGAGGCAGCTAGATATAGGCTGAAGACTTGAGTCCTGGCTTCTGCCAGGCTAAATCTTTCTGGGCAGTTTATTTGATCTCTGACTCTCAGTTTCTTTATCTATAAAATGAGATAAATTATATTGTGTCACCTACATCAGAAGATTATGATTAGAGTTGGTTAAGATAAGGTATATTAAAAGAGTTTTTTTAACCTTTTAGAAATTTTATTTTTAATTTATAGAATAAAACAAGCATTTTCATAACACAGGACAATAAAAAAGAGGAAACAGCATGCACGCGAAGCTGCAAATCTACTATGCACAACTTGCTATTCCTTTCAAATATGCAACAAAATTATTATGTAAATTTATTCTCCCCCCACACCCTAGAGATGTCAATGAAATGGTAAAATGCTACATGAATAATGAATTATGATTATGACTATTATTCTAAGAAAGAAGGAATATGGATTGGGTTGAAATGGAAATGGATTCACACCAGTACTCAGAGGAGCATGATTTCAGTGGGATGGAAGATGAAGAAATGTTTTTTTATTTTTTTATTTTTATTTTTATTTTTTTTAGCTTTTTCTTTTTTTTCTTTTTTTTTTTATTTATTTACTCATTTACTTTTAATTTACAAGATTCAGTTCCACAATCACTTGAGTTTCAGATTTTCTCCCCTCCCTTCCCCCCCCCCCC
>JAQQSV010014810.1:0-12206 GCA_028646515.1 Pseudochirops corinnae
AGGGAGGAATCCAAGAAAAAAAACAATGATCTTCCAGGAATCAGAGATGAAACAGACAGTTCACTTGCCAGGAAGGCTGGGGAGGAGGGGGGTGGAATAGGACCAGTGGAAAAGTTAATCTAGGATCCTCCCTATGCCCTGTCTCCTTACACAATAAATATGATTTGGAGCTGAGGGGCAGCAGGTTGTGATATAATCCCCAAGTGAGAATCGGGGGAGTTTTGACACCAATAGGACTCAGTCTCTTCATTTGTAAATTGAGAATTTTTTTTTTATGTTCTAACTTTTCTTACATATTAGAATGTTCTATATTCTATGTTCTAACATCCCTTCTGGTTTTGACATTTTGTTTTGTTTTACGGTTTCATTGAGTTTTATTTTTCTATGTTTTGAGAGCCTATTCCAGTTCTGAAATTCTGTTTTCTGATATTTCCTTCTAATCTGAACATTTTGGATTCCATTAGATAATCACAGAACCTCAAAATTGGGAGGGACAATATAACCCATGCCTGAGAAAGAATCCCATCTCTACTTAAAAATCTCCAATGAGGAAGATACATCTAGGTCCCTGGTTCACTAATGATGTAGGCGGGTTATAAGGTATGAAGCAAGGAGGAGAGGAGAGGGAAGGGGAAGTAAAAAGAGAGGAGAGGAGAGGAGTGAAATGGAGAGAAGGGAAATCTACAATGGGAAAAGGACTAAGGTTGACCAGAATCTCAAAAAAGGGAAGACACTCTAGATCAATGACTTGGCTTCCATTTCTAGGAACATTCTAGAAGAGACCATTGAAGAAATTGGTGACATTTTGGAAGCGGAAACAGTGACCACAAAATAGCAAGACTTTTCCAAGAACAGTTCATGCCTAACTAACCTCATTTCTTCTTCAACAGGGTCACAGAGACCTGAGGAGAATTATGCAGTAGTTACACTTCACATATATGTTAGCAAAGTTTTTTGTGTCGCAGAGAACACGGAAAGATGTGGACTAGACAATAAGAGCACTGTATGAGTTTGTAACTGCTTGAGTGAACAGAATGGTTCCACATCGATGTGGCAAGAGGCATCCTTCTACAACTGAGATAGTGGAGGTCTACTGAGTCCAAGTGGTTCAGCTATGCCTTCCATATTGTAGGGCAGGCACAGTGTGAGAATCCTCTGCACCAGAGAATTCACACGCCCTCTATAATTAAGTTGTTAGATTTTAAGGAATTTCTGGAAACACTGAATGGTTATGGGACTTCCAGGGATCATACTGATAGTTTCAGAGGTGGCAGGATCTGAATGTCTTCTGACTCCAAGCCAATCTCCCATCACTTATTCCAGGCTTCTTCCCCATTATATTAAGCTTCTGCAAGGTTAGAATGCAGCAACAACTCATCTTGGTCAAGCTCTAGGGGAAACTGAGGAATCAAGACCAGTTAGTCAAAGGGAAATAAGAACTCATGAGGTCAGATGACCTACCCAAGATCATTCAGTGAGTCTCAGCTCAGACTCTGGTCTCCAGGGCTATTTTCCCTCTACAATATGACTTTAGTTCTATAGACTCATCACCTGATACCTTTAAAAAATACATCTCCTTAAGGATTTGTAAGCAAGTGTGATAAGGGGGCTGATAACATGCTACAGCCGTCACAGCTGATGAGTATCTGATGCAGGCCCTGAATAGGCCCTTCATTTTATCCAGGCCTGGAAGCAGAAGGACTTTGTATTTCAGAGTATTCATGGCTAAAGGAAATCAGGTCCCCAGTAGTATAGGGATCAGATAAAGGAAGACAAACATAGGGTTTCAAAACTGAAAATATGGACCTCATTTTTTTATTATTATTTTTTAAGCTGTGAAGCTGGAGCAGTAACAGATCACGCCAGTCATCTTTGCCTTACACCAAAGACTCCCGAACCTGGAAGGGCCATAGGCCTGAGCCCTGTGAGGATTAACTGGAAGAACAGGAAGGTTTAGCCTGAAGAAAAGTGAATAAAAATACGAAAAGACCAAGGGAAGCTGGCAGGGGATTTGAGGGTCACTGTCAGGCTTTTTGCCTTTGCTTTCTAGCTACAGTCCCTAGCACAGTGCCCGGCAGCGTAAGCCTCCTTAAATGCTCATCGACTGACTGTGAGAGCCTTCCTTCTCCTGAATACCTCCTGTTTATTTTGTTTTGTTGTTATCTTGTGTGTGAATTTAAGGGAGGCAACATCATCAGCCTCAGTCTACCCGAGTCACTGAAGGCCAGTAGCATGACAAATGTCAAGAAGATATTTAGTCTGTATTCCCTATGTGAGACAGAAAGTTCAGGTGTGGGTCCCTCTTTGCCCCCCATTGCTTATGTAACCTTGGACAAGTCATATCATATCTCGGGGCTAGACTAGTCCCGAGACTAGAAATTACAAAGAAGGTTCCCACTCACATTGAATAAAACTCATAGGAAATTCCCTGTTCCAAGGAAATGGGAGGTATAGTATCTATTCCAATGTTCTCTATATATTTATGGAACAGAAATTACCCTGGCCCACACTGCCTGAAGGTTAGGGTTCTCCAGTACCCCCAAAGGGGTATGTACTCTCTGTTTTGGCACTAGCCCCTACTTGTTGTAGACAGTTAGGTGGCACAGTAGATAGAGTGCTGGCCCTGGAGTCAGGAGGTCCTGAGTTCAAATCCAGCCTCAGGCACTTCCTAGCTGCCTGATCCTGGGTAAGTTACTTAAACATGTTTGCCTCAGTTTTCTGTAAAATAAACTGGAGAAGGAAATGGCAAACTACTCCAGTACCTCTTCCAAGAAAATCCCCAATAGGGTCAACACAACCCATCCATGGAATATCTATGGGAGGTTGTTTTTTTTTTTTTAATCAGGATTAGGCTTATTCTGTTTGTCTCCAGAGCCTAGAACTAGGAACATTGGATGACAGCTGCAGGGTAGTGAGGTCCCCATCACTGATGGTGTTCCAGCTGGCTGCCAGAGACATTGCATAGGCGATTCTGACAGATTAGGACGTTTGAATATATCATTTCAGGGCAGAGATCACAGCTGTAAGGCCCCAGAGAATATTCAGTCCAACCGTCCCACCTAACAGATGAAGAAACTCAGGGTCAGCAGTGTTAAGGTCTCTTGCCCAAGGTCACCCTGATAGGAGCTAACACTAGTGGGATCTGAAACCAAGTCCTTTGACTTCCCAGAGAATGAATTTTCCTACTTTATCACATGACTTCTCATCATCTGGGGTCCTAGGGAATTCAGGCAAGAAGGGAAGGAAGCTGAGGGTTGAGTGAGGTTGTGGTGGTAGCGGGGTATTATCTGTAAAATGAGATAACTGTACTGGGACCAATGGGTAGAAATTACAAAGATGCCAATTTTGGAGGGATGTCAGGAATAAAAGCATGCTGTCCAGCGTGGGACAGACTGCCTCTGGAGGCAGCGAATCGGAGGAGCCCTTGTCAGGGATGTTGTAGAGGTGATTTTTGTTCATGTCCAGTCAGGCTAGATTTGATGTGCTCTCTGCGGTTCCTTCCAGCTCTGAAGCTCGGGGATTCTGGGAATGGGGCTGAAATGTGGAGTACATGGGAGTAACATGGAAGACAAGCTTCCCACAGCACGGATTTCAGAATGTAAAAGTCTTACGAAATCGTGAACTATTTCATTTAAAAAAATATTGCAGTGAACATATTGGTAGGGATTGATAGGAAAATTGAATCCCAGCAGCCCAGATCTGGATCTGAGCCAGAGCTGAGGAAAATCACATTGATTTCACTTGCTGGAGTTATCAGCTTCCATGGGGGCAAATCAGAGGCCCTGGGGATGGGTCTGGATGGGAAACACCTGGGGACAGAGTCCTGACCTGATGACACCGTAGTTTCAGAAAGTTTTCTGGGCCTGAATGCAGATTGAAACCAACTACTTGCTCTCTCTCTTTTTCGTTTGGTTTTCTTCCTTCTTTCTCATTGTTCACTCCATTGGTTACAATCCTTCTTTACAACCTGACTAATGTTTAATCTGAAGACATTTGTAGAGCCTATATGGGATTGCATGTCGCCATGGCAGGGGGAGGGGAGAGAAAATTTGTAACTCAAAAGCTTGTGGAACTGAATGTTGTAAACTAAAAGTAAATACATTTTTTAAAAAAGAAAATTTCTGGGGCACAAAGATGTAAGTGCCTTGTCCAGAGCCAAATGCCATTACCTGGCAGAGGCTAGATTCAAACTCAGGTTGTGCAGGAAAGGTAAGAGGGCTGCAGTAGATTGAGGGCTGACCTCCATGCGAGGAAGCCTTGGGTTCGTAGGCTGGTAAACTAAAACTGGAAGGGACCCCATCTAGCCTAACCTCTAATTTTTACAAAGGGGGAAACTGAGGCATATGAAAATTAATGACTTGGTCATTTTTACCCAGTTTGTAAATATCACAGGCTACAATCGAACCAGTTTCCTCAGTTTAAAACCTCCTGTATCCTAGTGCTTCTCAATCTCACCACTGATAAATAGGTGTGGTGTAACCCCCACCCTCTTAGCACCCAAAGGCTCTTTTAGGATTAATAGTAATAGACAAATTATCCATCTGAATAGGAGGGGATTTCCCCAGATTGATGAAATTACAGGTCCTGACCTCCCCCTCCAAAAAAAAGAATGTGAGGCCCTGCTCTAGGTGCTAGAATCAGAACATCTAAGCTAGAATCCAGTGTCCCCAACATCAATTGTGTGACTGAGCAAATCACACCAGCATTCTCTCTATAAAAGAGGAGAAACGTCCCTTGCTTGCCTGGCCTCACAGAGTTTCTGTGAGGAGACAGCTGTGTGAGCTCTAAGAAGACCAGACCACAATGTAACCTTTTAATGACACCCCCACCCACCCAGTGCTGGCCCCACATTTAGGCCACAAGTAGGGGAGGGCTTTGGTCCCCCTCCCCATAGAGAGGTAGGGCAGGGCTCAGTCAGAGAGGAATTCCAAAGGGCAGCCCCCCAGCTTTCCTGTGGGGGGGTTGCCCTTCCCTCATTACAGACCTTCCTAGGCAATCTTGGCCATCTCCCCCAGGTCTTCCCAGCCTCCTCCAAAGGCTTGCATTTCAACCCTGGGAGTGGAGGGAGGCCCAGAGGAGACAGAGGAGGAGACACAGGAAGAAGCCGCCCCTCCCCAAGTGCCAGGATGAAATACGGAGGCCGATCGTAAACCCAACTTAGCCCATAGCCTAATCAGCCAGGAATTCAGGCACACCATTTTGGCTGTACTTATCTTTCCTTCTAAGTGTCTGAAACAGCCCAGTTCCTGTCGCTGCTGATCCATGGGGGTCCTAAATCATGAGGCTGCTTGGTCTTCTTGCTGAATCCTGCCCAATTTTCTCCTGACTGGACTTCAGCCAGACTCCATCAGCTCTACATACCTCTTGGGATGTCGGGCTGCAGAGAGACAAATCTGGGTAGCGAATGACAGCACCGATAGTCTTCTGTCCACAGTGCTGGCCTGAGGGTTGGCAGCAGTGGAGCTGTTTGTGGTCGCTTCTGGGTACTATACTTGGGGAAGGATTGCCCTAGCTTTAGACTCAGATAGCCTAGGGTCAAATCCCTGCTCTGGCACTTAGGACAAATCATGTCCTTTTTTTCTGTGCCTCTTTTCTCATCTGTAAATGAAGGGGGTTGTACTAACTGATAACTTCCATTTTCACGCTTTCTTTCCAGGCTCAGCTTAGGCAATCCCTCCTTTCCTCACTGCCCCCTTCCCAGTTAGTGCCCTCTCCCCTGTTACACTTCATTTACTCATTTGTATACATCTTGAATCCTCTCTTCCTCCAAGAATGAAAACTCCTTGAGGGCAGGGACTGATTTGCTTTTGTCTTCATATCCTAGCACCATGACCCTTTTAAAAAATGATCCATGCATCTCCGTTGATATGGTGAGAAATTTCCCTTTGCCATTGTGAATCAACAGCATTCTGCAAAAGGCATTCTGTTTTGCCACTAAATCAGGCATTTGCCAGCTCCAACTGGCTCCTGAAACCTGCTTATTAAATTTTCAGTGTGACTAATTATTCCTCAGAAATCAAATGGCTGGTTGTTTTGTTGATGGTTTAGACTTGAGAAAGTGATGAAGGAAATGTTAAACTTTAAAAGTGTCATATGAGCAATTTTTTTTTTCTGGAAAACTGGTTGTTAAATACTTACCAACATACTACTGCACTAGATTTGGACCCTTGGTAACCTCTAGGTTTGCCCTGCATTCATTGTTCTGGGGTTGTACTGGCTTCCAATGTTCCAATTCTACCATCTTGATCTCAGTATCTAGTTTTAGCTCTAGTCAAAGAGAGCACAAAAAAAAAAAAAATCATGTATGGGACAGGTACTTTTATTCCCCCACATAGAAAAGGAAATGATAAGCAACAGGAGAATCAGAGAATGATTGTACTCAGTTGAGAGGTTAGCATTTTAAGTTAATCATTGGGACCCTGGCAACAAGGCTGCTTATTGACTATTTGACCTCTAACCCAATCAACACCAAGTGGGTGCTTTCTTTTGGTGGTCTCTTGGTCTTGGTGAGCAACTTCCCTTTGGGGTCAACTTGCCACTGTTATTACTGTAATTTCTCTGGTTGCCTGTACTCTGATGCCCATGAGGAAGGGAAAACGCTGTCTGCCTTTTGATTTTCGAAGTTTCCCTAAGGCTTGTACTAAGGAAGAGAAAATACAAACAGGAGAAGACGACATCCCAGGGACAGGCTTATGGCCTTGATCAGATGGAACTTTTAGTGAATTCTTTGTCAACTGGGTGATGGATTGCCTAGCATATGCATGTAGCATTGGTCTCTTCTGTTGGGTTTTTAATTCTGTGGTTTTGAAGAATATATGTTACTCCAAGGAAACAGGTAAATGTTGCAGCTCTTAAAGAGTACAATTCAATGACTGGTAGGGATATTGAAGAGGCTGTTGGTGTGGGGAAGTCATGAGTTTCAAGAATCATTCAAGTTCACAATGAAGCAGGATCCATTACACCAAAGTGCCAAGGAAAGCTGAAAACAAAACATATACTAGACACATTAAAAAAAAAAAAAAAAAAAAACCTTGAGGGGATAAGAACTGATTTGGTCAAGTCAGCAGAACCAGGAAAACAAGATAGTTTATTCAATGATTTATTGCTGTTGTTCAGTTGGGTTTGGCTCCCTGTGACCCCATTTTGGGTTTTTCTGGTAGAGATACTGGAGTATTTTCTATTTCCTTCTCTAGCCCATTTTATAGATGAAGAACTGAGGCAAACAAATCAAGTGACTTGCCCAGGGTCACACAGTCAGTAAATGTCTGAGGTTCGATTTGAACTCATGAAGATGAGTCTTCCTGATTCCAAGCTCAGTGCTCTATCTACTGTACCACCTAGCTGCCCCAATGTTCAATGATTACAACAATGAAAATGGAGTCAACATAACCCCATGAAACTTTTAATGAAAAGGTAGAAGGGGTCCGTGAATGTGGATGTCCTATGGATGTGAATGTTGCATATATTTTCAGACATATTTGATGTATTGGTTAGTTGTTCAACACTGTTTTTTTTTCCTCCTTTTTAATATTCGTTATAATCACTTAATTCACCAACAAGTCTTCACCAAGTGTTTGCCATGGTCCAGGCTCTGTACAAAAAGATGCTGGCTACACTAAGACCAAAATATTCACAATCAGTGTAATATTAAAAACAACAACAACAACAAAATGACATAGCTTTTAAAAACTCTTTGTTGAATAAAATGGAATTGAATCCCTTCCAAATCTAAATCCTCTGATCCTTGAAGTGTGGTTGAAGCACTTCCCTAAGCTATCTGACTTCTGCTAAGAGCCTCTGGAGCTGCCCCAAGTTCAGGACCCATCCGTAGGTATGAAAGTCGTGACAGTTCTGGGGCACTGAGAATCCTGGGATGGGATGGCTAAAGAGGCCAGGGCGAAGGACTTAGGACTTTTCATCGTGATCCCTGGATGATCTCCACAGAGAAGCAGAGCCAATTTTCCCTTGAAATATATTTTTTTTTAAGTTCTAAAGTGCAAGGGGAAAAAATATGTAAAAAAAAATCAAAACAAAGCGAAATAGTCCGTGCATGTGTGCCCTACTTTGTCGATAATAAATGTTTCTCATAACTGACGGGAACAGCCTTTGAATTCTTCCACATACTGCAAAGACCAACTTAGCTGCCTCTTCTTGCAAGAAGTACTAAGAGGTATGGTGTCCTGGGGAGAGTTCTATATTTAGGTTCTGAGGCTCTGGATTCAATCCCCGGCTCTGCCATTTCCTAACTGGGCGGCCTTGAGCAAGTCACTAAACCTCTAAGGGTCTCAAATTCTACATTCACAGTCCTATGCTCCTATGACCTTCAATCAAATCCCAACCAACTCTGCCACTTACATTCTAGGCAAGTAATTCAATCCCCAGGGCCTCAGTTTCCTCCTCTGTAAAATTAGGGGCTTGGACTAGGTGACCTGAGAGGTACCTTCCAATCCCTAAACCAGGATCTTATGATTCCATGAGCATTTGATTTTGAATTGAAATCATGAAACTGCCATTGGTTATCTACATGACTTTGAGCAACCCTGCCTCCCCTTGTGACTCAGTTTCCTTACCTGTAACATTAAGGTATTTAACTTATCTCTAAGATTCCTTCCAGATCCAATAGATCAGAGGTTCTTAACCTATGGGTTATGTTTAATTTGTAACAATGAAAATACATTCTGCGTATCAGATATTTACATTACAATTCATAACAGTAGCAAAATTACAGTTATGAAGTAGCAACGAAAATAATTTTATGGTTGGGGGTCACCACAACATGAGGAACTGTATTAAAGGGTGGCAGCATTAGGAAGGTTGAGAACCACTGCTATAGATGGTGATTTTTTGACAAGCTTAAGTATATACAGAGAAAGGCAAAGAGGATGATAAAAAAGATTCGAGTTCTATGACCTCTACATCTTCTGCAATGCCCTGGCATGGTACACAACCCCCTCCATTGCATTCGCCCTGGATATAAGTATTTCCTTGACTCTGAGGTCCAGGAGAACAAAGATTCAATCTAACCCTTCTATCTCTCCTGGAGCCTGGTGGACCTCTCCGCGTGTAGGCCGTGCTTAACAAATATTTGCTAAAATACCAACCACAGGCTACCCAAGGAACATGAATCAAATGAAAATTAGCTGAGTTTCACCTGGAGCTCTGATTAATTAGCCAAAGGAAGTTTCTTTGGGAGCACCTTCTTCCCCAAACTTCTCACACTCAGACTGAGCTTCTGGTGCTCCCTACCACAGATGGAGAGAGTCCTTCAAGCTCATGTGAACAAGGGTTTACAAGTTCAACATGTAGCTCATTGTAATCACCAATATTGGCTCCAGAGATGAGATGAAGAAATACGAGTCCCTTTCATCACTTCGATGGTGAAAAGGAGGTAGAACGTTGGGTATGCGAGTGTTAAATGTGGCCAGAGTATTCGTTGGTTTTACTCAACTGACGTTCATTTCTTTTTGTACAATGGAATCACTCAATCAACAAACATCTGTTGTTGTTGTTGAGTTTTTCAATCACGTCTCATTTTTTGTGACCCTATTTGGGGTTTTCTTGGCAGAGATACTGGAGTGGTTGGCCATTTCCTTCTCTAGCTCATTTTACAGGTGAAGAAACTGAGGTAAACAGGGTGAAGTGACTAACCTAGGTTCACACAGCTAGGGGCCACAGTACCTGAGGCCAGACTTGAACTGGGAAGATGAGTCTTTGGGACTCCAGGGCCAGCTTACTAGAGATGGGAAAAGAGGCAAAAGACAGTGGCTGTCCTCAAGAAGCTTACAATCTAAGGGGGAGAGGAGGGAGATGACTTGTAAACAAATCTATACAAAGTGAGCTAGGAAATCCCAGGCCCTGCCTGTGTGACCTTAGGCTTGTCCTCTTTCTCTCTCTGGGCCTCCCTTACACCATAAGGAATATGATAACGTGAGACTAGATTAATTTCCAGCTCTAAACATTGTGTTATGGGCTGAGGTCTGAGATCAGGTTAAGGCAAGCAGCCACGGGGAGCAGGCGTTCTCTTCTTCAGGCCTCTGTCTCAGATCTGAACACTCCCAGAATGTCTCAGGGCCTCTTTAAAGCATTGGTGTGTCTGAGTCCAGGGTGGGGGGGCACATAGGATTCTCCCCTCCCTCCACAATCCCCAGGGCTCAGGTGGGCTCTGATTGCCGCCACTGTTTCCTGGGTGAACTGCCCAGTTTTCTAGGGCCTGACCAAGTCCCACAGGGAGATGACTGGACAGGCAGCTAGTGAACCAGGACAGGAGGGTTGGCATTTCCCACAAGGTCCCTGTGAGAAAATGCTCTTTCAGCACTTTATCTTATCTGCAAGGGCTAAAGCAGGGTGGGAGTGGGGAGGGCTCATTCCTTTAACTCCTTCTTGTCAAATAAGGTGGCTAAAAGGGCTGGCTGCCTGGAGCTGCTCACTGGAGCCTTGGGGAAGGACATGGTGGGGGTCCCACAGTAGATGCTCAGAGCTATTGCCTTCCTAACTCCTCTCTACTTCTCTCTGTCTCTCTCTCCCTCCTCTCTTCTTCCTTCTCTTGATCTCTTCCTTTCCCCACGCCCTTCTTCCCCACTCACCCACTTTTCTCTTCTCCCACTGTCTCTGTCTGTCTCTCCTACCCATCTCTCTCTCTCCCTTTCCCTCCATGATTAGAACCCCTGGTTTTTTTCTCTGTTGATTTCACTTAGAGGTCTTTGGGTAACTTCTATATTCACTTTGGCTTATCTTTCTCTCCTTATCTTTTGCTTCCTCCCTCTTTTTTTTTCTCCCTCTCTTTTTTTTTTTTTTGTCCTTCTCTCTGTGTTTGTCCAAGAAACAAAATGGTAGCAAGGATCTGGGAAACTGAATCTAGAGTCCAAAAAACCTGGATTTTCCTCCCAGATCCTAAACTTCCAATCTATATAGCCTTAAGTCACTTCTTCCCTTGGCCTCTGGACCTGTTTTCTTTTTTTGTAAAATGGAGTTGATAGCACTGCTCCTACCTACCTTCCTTGTAGGGTAGTTCCTAGGACAGAATCACAGTCAATCAGAACAATAAAAGACTTCTGAGGCCATGCAGATCCACTTGTACTTGAACATCTCTGACAAGGGGTCACCTAACCTCTGCTTGAAGACTTCCAGTGATTGGGAGCCCATTCCCTCCCAAGGCAGACCATCCCCCTTTGAGACGGCTCTGATAATTAAGGAGATTTTTTTCTGGATATTGCCTTACATTTACCTCTCTGCAGCTTCCACTCAGTCCCTTAGTTTTGTCATCTGGAATCAAGTTCAACAAATCTACTCTCTCTTTCATGTGGCTGCTCTGTGCCTATAGGTGTCTACCATACCCTCCAAGAGTAGGACATCTCTTCTCTAGGCTAAACAGTCTCCATTCTTTCAGCCAACGTGGTCTCCAGTCCTCTTGTCACTCAGATTATCTTCTTCTGACTTCTCTCTAGTATGCCCATTTTCTTCCTAAATGTGGTACCTTGAATTGAAGATGGTTGGTACCTAACCAAGACAGAGTAGAGTACACCCTCCCTTTTCTTCCATTCCCTCCCCTTCCCTTCCCTTCCCTTCCCTTCCCTTTCTCTCCCCTCCCCACCCTTCTCCTCTCCTCCCATCTCCCCTCCTCACCTTAAAAAAGACTAACTCAAATGGCAAAAGAGGCCCAAAAAGCCAATGAGGAAAAGAATGCCTTAAAAAGCCAAATTTGCAAGATGGAAAAGGAATTTCAAAAACTCACTGAAAAGAATAATTCCTTCAAAATTAGATTAGAGCAAATGGAAGCTAATGGCTTTATGAGAAATTAAGATACTAAAAAACAGATCCAAACAAATGAAAAATAGAAGTCAATGTGAAATATCTCACTGGGAAAACCACTGACCTGGAAAATAGATCCAGGAGAGATAATTTAAAAATTATTGGACTACCTGAAAGCCATGATAAGAAAAAAAGGAGCCAAGAAATCATCTTTCAAGATATTCTCAAGGAAAATTGCCCTGATATTCTAGAACCAGAGAGCAAAATGGAAATTGAAAGAATCCACCAATCACCTCTTGAAAAAGATCCCAAAAAGAAAACTCCTAGGAACATCATAGCCATATTCCAGAGATCCCAGGTGAAGGAGAAAATATTACAAGCTGTCAGGAAGAAACAATTTGAGTATTGTGGAAACACAATCAGGATAACACAAGATCTAGCAGCTTCAACATCAAGGG
>JAQQSV010014811.1:0-12205 GCA_028646515.1 Pseudochirops corinnae
ATATTAATCTATCAATCATCTTAAATGCTCTATATTTACTACATACATACAATTTCTCTCTCTGTATATATATATATATATATATATATATATATATATCCACATATATACATATTTATGCATACACATGTGTGAATAACGCAGGTGAATAAGGAATGGATCGTGAATCTAGGAAGGACTGAAAAAGAAACTGGTCTGACCGAAAGGAAGAAAGGGGGGGAGAGAGAGAGAGAGAGAGAGAGAGAGAGAGAGAGAGAGAGAGAGAGAGAGAGAGAGAGAGAGAGAGAGAGAGAGAGAGAGAGAGAGAGAGAGGAAAAGAAAAGAAAAGAAAAGAAAAGAAAAGAAAAGAAAAGAAAAGAAAAGAAAAGAAAAGAAAAGGAAAAGAAAAGAAAGGAAAAGAAAAGAAAGACCTGGGTCTTGATGAGAGAGGGATTGCAGAATTGAGTCTTTTTTTTTAAATCTCCAAATATTACAATATTAATGGAATAAAACTGACTTATGAAAGAGGAGAGATGTGCACTTAGTGGGTGCTTAATAAACGTTTATTTAATTGACTCAAAAGGAGTATAAAAAGGAGAGACGGAAGAAAACAAATAAGACAGAAGAGATGATTTAGCTTAGGTATGTGATGTGCAGGTTGAGTCAGATCTCCCCAGCCCCATCTTGACTCAATCTTCACCAGTAATTTCTGGGGGCTCCTAAAGCTGCTTTTTCACTTTAGATTATATATCTCAGATGCCCAGATAACAAGCTAACGAAACTACACCTAACTCCCAAAGATGTGTTATCTGGCTAGCTACTGACAGAGAATATGTAACTAGGAGCTAGCAAAATGATGATGTTAATCATTCATATTATTAAATGCCAGTGTAAAACCATTATAAGAGTTGTTTGTCCTTGGCCCCATTTTAGATTGGGGCAGGTTAATCTTTTTTTCCTGTTGTTCTTTCAGTTTGTAGTGAAACTGAGATCACTGTTCATGTTCCTCATCCATCAAAGGCTTTGACCTTGAAATAAGATAGCCAGCTCTCCTCAGGAGAGAACCTGAAAATGAGGGTTAAAATAGATCTTCTCAATGGCATACCAAAGCTTCATCTAATGTTATGTGTAGTATGGATGCCATTTTGTTCACTTGTTTGGAATTTTTGTCTAGTTTATATAAGTTACCAAATATAGAATTCAACTACAGTCAGAGTCATGAATGTGCATAGGAAGAAGGGGAAAATTAGACTTTTTAAACACATTTTTTCAAAGCAATTAAGTAAAGCCAACTGTTTTACAATTATCCTTTTTTCCTGACTGTCTGATATACCTTGATATACAAACGGTTTTTTTGTCTGTAGAAGCAATCCTGAAAAGAGGAGAAAAAAGCATTCCATACTTGTAATAGTAGCAGAAGGGTGTGAGTAATTGCCAAAACTCATGTATTCTATTATTAGGAAGGGATAGATTTGTCCTTACTAGGACAAAAAACTCATAAATCTTCAGAGACTGTCCTTAGATGCCACCAAATAACAAATGCCAAATTCTTGCTTGAAAATTCCTTAACTTTATTGATTAGTTTACATACAAATTTATTGAGAATTTCATCAGTGCTAGGATTAGAAATTCTACATATTAACTTTATGGTGAGATAGAGATTCTCATTCTCTCCTTCTCCTTCTTCCTCTCTCTCATAACTAAGTCTCTCTCTGTCTCTCTTTACCCCCTCCCTCTGCCTCTCCCTCTCTCCCCCTCTATACACAGAGAGAGACACACACACACACACACACACACACACACACACATACTTCTGCTGATCAAACAAGCAGAAAATTTATTTTCAATTACATATTACCAGAATAATTATTTTAATATAGTAGAAAGAGAAAAGAGCAATATTTTCAAAGCCATGAGTTCTGGAGTCTGGACCCGATTGGTGCTAACTAGTTGTGAGATCTTAGGCAAATTATTTCATTTCTCTTGCCTTAGGAATCTTATTGTCTTTAAGGATCTAAAAAGTGGACCAATAGTCAATTAGCATTGATTTTTAAGTGCCTGCTAAAAAAGCTTAAATGTGTCAAAAGCTGGGGATACAAATTCACAGAAGATCTTAACTTTTCCAGTAGAGAGACCACATGTTCTCAGATTAAAAGTAGGATATGTACATGGCAAAAATACACAGTATTAAAGAGGGGGCATGAACTACTGAAAGAATCAGAAAGAAACTCTCAAAGGAGGAGATCCTTGAAATAAAACTTGAAAGGAATCAGGAATTTAAGGAGGGAGAGGTGAGGAGGAAAGACATTTCAATCATGTGGGATGACCCATCCAAAAGTATGGAAGTAGTTGACCTACATATGTCATATTGTCTGGAATTATGGTGCCCATGGTAAAAGATAATTTGTTATTATTTTATTACCATGCTATTTCATTGCATGTGTTCACTTTTAGTTGTGTGTCCTTTATCTTACTATTCAAAGTAAAAATATTGATGAGGGCTTATGAACTATTGTTTTTTTTAATTGTTTTACTTATTTTCCCTGATTCTTTATTTTTACACTTCACTTCTATTCTTTTTCTTGGTTTTTTTTTTTTTTTTTGGCAGGGGGAAGGGAGGGCAATTGGAGTTAAGCAAGTGACTTGCCCAAGGTCACACAGCTAGTAAGTGTTAACTGTCTGAGGCCTGATTTGAACTCAGGTCCTCCTGATTCCAGGGCCAGTGCTCTATTCACTGCACCACCTAGCCACTTCATGAACTATTGTTTAGAGAGGATTCTGACTCATAAAAGATGCAGAAGGCAGGGTAGTTTTCAGGGAGACTATAGATGAAGGGAGTCCTATTTTTAAGTCTTATTCTCTCAGACTGGGTAAAAAAAAATCCATGTTTTCCCTAAATTATTCAAGTTGTTTATATTTTTTCAATTCTCCAAGTAATTGCTCAGACTTCTGTTTTTCATCAGCTCTGTAGTCCCATAGGAGATGACTATAGTCAGATCTCTTTTTTGTACTGATTTCATTTGGAATTTTTAGGGATGGAAATGCAATAATTTACTTCATTAGCTACTTTTCCATTTTGATCCTCTCAGAAACTGAAAAAAATAATTGAATTAGTAATCAATGAGACTTATATGGGTCAGCATATTTCTGGAAAGCAAGGTTCACACCCTAAGGCAAGACACAATTATACTATTACAACAAATCCATGGTGACATTTTGAACTAAACTGGAAATGTGACACTTTTAGAAAATATTAAGTTGTAGGAACAGATTGCTTTAGTCAGGCTTCTATGAAAGGTGACTCATGTTATGCTTTTGGATAATTTAATTGCAGTCTCATAATTCTGGAAAAAGCACATGAGAAAGACTCTTCTTCCCCTTAGAACATCATCTTTTGCACAAGTACTGAAGTGGAACTCGGTAAACTCTTTTTTGGGAATACAGAATTTGTCAGAACTGTCACGATTTTTGCTCTAAATACTCTATAGATTACATCAGGGGTTCTTAATTATTTCTTTGATATTTATGAGACATTTCCTTTGGTGTATTCTTCCCTACCTCCATGCCTCTTAGGGGGTATAAAAAATGATATGAACTCTAGCTAGCTTATAAATAATAATGATAATGATAATATTAACAATTAATATTTATTTAGTTACATAAGACTCACAAAGTACTTTACAAATATTGTCTCATTTTACCTTTACAAAGACACTGAAAGGTTATTTTCCCCAATTTACAAATAAGGTGACTGAGGCAGATGAAGGATATATGACTTTCATATTATTATTAAGTACTTACTTTAGAATTTGAACACAGGTCTTCCTCATTCTAGGTCTAGCACTCTATCTATTATACTGCATAAATAATTCTGCTTGGCAAAATCTTTGCAATATGCAAAATATTCTGGATGGGATGGATATATTAACAAATCATGATCAAAATAACTTTATGACCCTTTACAGAAATAAAAATATCATATAAGAAGTAGTTCATTTTAAATCTATTATTATTCCCTCCTCCTCTGCCCTGGTATATTTGATCACTTTATTCCTAGTCCAGATGGTGAACTCCTTAAACTGCTGCCAAAATAGAATGATACAGTATGTACATATGTCAAACTGAATATATGCAGGAAATGCAATATGGTCCACCCAGACCTTAATCGGGCCAAATTTACCCAGTGTTATAACAATAACTTGTGCCTATAACATAGTGGCATATTGTGGCCTTAAAAAAACACAGAAAACTTTTACCTAGTGTGAATGCATTTCAAATAGTACTGTGCATTCATTTTATCAAGGTGTTTAAGATTTTTGTTTAATTTCAAAACAAGGCAATCACTCCCAATCCTTCCCTTCGTAGAGCCCAATCTATATATTTCATCTTCCTTGGCATCATTCGTCAGTGACTTACCTTCTCTGTCAGGATCTCAAGGTCTAGGTCCAATCCCATAATCTTGGTAGAAGATAATGCAGGAAGTACCTCTCTTTCCTCCAGAAGATATGATCTCAACAACCAGTCTTCTGACTGTGTCTTAAATATGAAAGGAAAGGTGTTATGATCCTACTGCACTTTTTTTCCCCAGCCTGTATTTTAACAGGCAGTCTTGGATTGAAAGCAGAATTGGCCTTATACATTATTTGTATTTCTAATTAATTTTAATTAATAAAAAAAGGCTACATTATTCTTTAAAATAGATAAGGGTTCTTTTTGATTAGCTTGCACCCAAAGGATTCTGCTAATGGTCTCTTTTTTTCTTTTAGCCATAATAATGATTGTATATTTTGGTTGTATATTTTAATTATCTAACATTCTGGAGGATATGTTTTCAGAAAAATGTTATTAGGAGAAGTAAACAAAATTGAAGAAGAAAGTATTTGAATTAGACAATTTTAGGTTATAGATTTGAATTAGAGGGTGATATCCAATATTTGAGACTATTCTTAACTAGTGGCTTAAGCTTAGATATAAGCTTATACAGAATCTTCTTTCAGTCTGTAATTAAAGCAGAAAGCAGATAATGAGGACAATGTGACTCTTGTAAATTGTATAGTTGGTATAGTCTCCTTTATCAGTTAAAGACATAGAAGCATTTATAAAGTAAAAGTTCCATAGGGATACAAAACAGTGCTATTACTGCTCTTTCTAATACCAGAATACTCTGTACCCATTATTCAGGTTTTTCCCCATTTTTAATGACCAATGTTTTATTGATTGCTTAGTTTTTATATTACAAATATTTAAATATTATCCCCCTTGATTAAAAAGACTCATAACAAAGCAAAGATTACACAAAAACCATTAATACAGTGATGTCACATGTCTTGCCTCTTATAACTTGGTTCCTGCTATATTTTGAATGGTCTCCTCACCCATCTGCCTTCTCAGCACTAATGTCTTTGTACAACCCCCACCCAGTCACTTTTCCTACTCAGGTCATGTTGCACCCTCATAGTCACAGTTGCTTAAAGCCAAAATGTAATAAAAGGATCATGGAACCCAGTTTCCTTTTTTTGCAGATGAGGAAATTGAAGTTCACATAGTTTAAGTATTTTGCCCAAGGTCACACATCTAGAGACAGGAAAAACTCTAGATTGTATTCTTTCCTTGTCTAGTATTATCCTACATGGAGATATCATTTGAAGGCCATAAATATATGTTTTAGTAGTGAGATAGAGACCTACGGTGAAGAACAATTATGGATGTGTGTTTATGAAAGACAGAAAAAAAGAAAGAGACAGACAGAGACAGAAACAAAGAGAATAAGCAGGTGAAAGAGACAGAGAGAGAGAATGAGAGAAAAAGAGAGTGGAAAGAAAGACAGAGACAGTTATTTGTAACTGAAATAATAACCCACTTAATCTACAGTATAATATCCATTCTTTTATGGGAACAAATGTAAAAAATGTGATCCATTGATTAGTTAATACTAAAAAAGAAGTATTTGGGGCAAAGAAATTTTGAGAGTGACAATGAATCAAGCACAAATCATAAGTTTAATTTTATCTTGAAAAATACTTCCTTATCTTCTGTTACTGACCATAGCTATTTAAAAGTCACATAACAATATTTCACATTTAAATAATACCTTACAGTTTATTTAAAAAAAAAAAAAAGAACACAATCACCCTCACAGGCAAAATGAAAGTTCTTTCTTTGTCTTTCTTACTCATCTTGATTTGTATTAACACTGAAAGACAGGAAATATCTTCCTTCTGACTATCTGAAATGGGTAAGTCAGACGGAGGACACTTGTTCAGAAGGTCATTTGAAGGAAAAGGATTCTCTAGAGCACATGGCTCTTTATGAATATCCTACTTTTGAAAGCCTACAGAATTCTTACTTATAAAGACTTCTTTTAGCAAGATAATAGTGGTGGTCAAATTTATTTATTTATCAGTGTCAGAGGAATACCTAAGGTGGTATAGGTGAGAGTGGCATGAAATTGATATCTCATAGGGAATTATGAAGGTGTAGCAGGAATGTAAAGTTGAAGATAGTTTGAGATTTTTTGGATAGAATCATTCAAATGTGGTGAGTGATAAAGAAGAGAGGGAAGAAGGAATTAAATATGGAACTAAGGCTTTGATCCAGGTATTAGAAGAATGGTGATGTATTCAACAGAAATAAGATAATCATAAATGTAAGCAAATTTGGAGGGAAATATGATAAATTTGTTTTATAATTTGTTAAGTTGGATGTGTTGGCAGAAGATCAACCAACCAACAAGCATTTGTCATGTATCTCCTATGTAGCAGGGATTATATTATTGTATGTCATCTGCTATTGCTTTTAAAAGATTTTCAAAATTCATGTTTAGTATCTTGCAACAGGCTAGGTAATTTGAATGAATGTTACTACATTCCAAAAAAGTCCAATGAAATTGTGAATGTTAATAGTATTTATTAAAGCAATTTTTATTTATATCTCTTATGACATCCAGAATTATTTCTCATGAGAAACATTTTTAAATGATTTTGCGGGAATGTTCACCTGTTGTCTCATTTTATCATTGTCTTGGTTTTCTTTGTCCCAAAAATAGGGGTGTCAGTTGTTAAGCAGAAAGTCATACATTAATATTAGTAAGCACATAAATTGATCCAATCCATTGATGTGTTATAATGGTGCCATGTTGGAATCCACTTAGTTGGATAGAAATGCTGAGATTTTTCTTTTGTCTAGAAGTACGAATTACATTGTAATTTTAAAATTGCCATGATTTTCACCGTCCAAAATCTATTTTATATTTAAATGGAAATAAAAGTTTTATTTTAGCTCTACCTAGCCAGATTGTTGTGGTTGTTGTTGTTATTTGCAGAGTAACTGAATTTCATTGAAGGTACTAATATTTTTTTCAAATACATTCTGATATGCATTAAAATATATACAAACATAATTTGGTAGATCTTATTTTATGATTTTCACCTGATTGTTATATAGAACTTTTAAGAAAGGATTATTGAGGAGCAGTTTGGTGGCACAGTGAATAGAGCACTGGCCCTGGAGTCAGGAGGACCTGAGTTCAAGTCCAGCCTCAGAAAGTTAACACTTACCAGCTGTGTGACCTTGGGCAAGTCACTTAATCCCAATTGCCCTGCCCCCCAAAAAAAGAAAAAAAAGAAATTATTATTGTTACAAATAGATAACAAATATAGTTGTCTAACCACTATACCTCTTTGACTTTTAAGCCTGTCCAAAAGGAATTTTATATTATTTTTGTCCATTAAAGAAATCACAAGGCTACAAAATGAAACAAAAAAGTTGTCATTTTAAACAAGCATATTTGTACCAGTTTAGAATACCTTATAGGCAATGTCACAAGTTCATATGTAAAAAGTGTTTAGTTCTTATAGTATGATGTCTAGTCATGAGTCACATAGGCTCAGATCCTTGTTCATTATATTGAATGGTTTATTAAAATATTTGGAAACTATTCAGACATTAAAATGTGTCCTGACTCTAGATGCTTTTTTGAAGCAAAAAAATTATAAAGTTTCGTCTCAAAGGTAATGACAATGCACTGAAGATGATATGTTGAAAGTCTGGCTTTCTTGTAATAAATAATATGATAGTTTGATAATACATATATATTCCTATGGAATTCAACAAAAACTTTTCTTTTAAAAATATATTTGCTATTTATCTAGAAACCTTCTAATGTACATCAGCTCTTATATGTTTCTCTTCTGTCATCTTTGATGTGCATATTTTAAATATCACATGTCATTACTTCGCAAATCACGGTGAGATTGCTTGGAGAAAATTAATCAAAATGAAGAATTAATTTGAATTCCTGAAATCTAATTCCCAATTCTATGGACTTTAAAGATTTGTATCTTTGTAGGTACTTTCTCTCCTGCTGTTCAGGGTTTTGGTTTTTTTTTAATAATCATGCTTATATTTAGAAGTCTCATGAAACATACTCTGCTGAATGGATGATCAACAATCCGTAAAGAATATCTCTACTTCCATATGCATTCTAGGGTTTAAGCCCCCTCCTCCCCGAAGAAAAAACCAAACTTGGTATAGAAGACTATCTTCCCACTTGTTGCCTATTCATCTTCACTATATTATCACTAATGGTGAGAAAGGGACATGGAAAATAACATAATAATAACTTTTATATAGCACTTTAAAGCTTTGAAATTGCTTTCATATTCATTACTTCATGTAATTTTCACAATGACTTTGAAAGATGATTGGGTCATATGTTATTATCCATATTTTCAACTAGGGAATTAAAGAGGTTAAGTATTTGCCAAATGGTTCACACTTTTTCAGTAGAAGGACTTAAACTCAGATCTTTCTGATTAAAATTACATTGACCTTTCCGTTATACCTTCTTTTTTTGTGTTTTAAATAATTGTATATTATTTCTTGCTTGTTAAGTAAGAATAACTTTATTCAAAATAAAAAAATGAAACTTAAGAATCTCCTTGAAAAAGCCTTGATATAAAAATAATGACTTGATGGTCTCGAAATAATAATTTCATACTCAGATTACTTTTCTTTATTTTTCAATTTTTTAATATTTTTATTTAAAGCTTTAGTTCAAATTCTATCCTTTCCTCCCTCCCTGAGCTGATAAGTAATCAGATATGTTATAAATGTGCAATCATGTAAAATATTTCCATATTAGTCATTTTGTACAATAAGACTCAAACTAGAAAAAAATGAAAGAAAGAAAGTGAAAAATAGCATGCTTCATTCTACATTCAAATGATTTCAGTCTGGAGGGAGATAGTATGCTTTATTATTAGGCCTTTGTGATTGTCTTGGATCATTGTATTGCTGAGAATAGCTAAATCATTCAGAGTTCTTCATCAAACAGTATTGCTATTACTGTGTACAACGTTCTCCTGCTTCTGTTCGATTCACTATGCATCAATTTATGTAAGTCTTTCCAGGTTTTTCTGAACTCATTGTGCTTGTCATTTCTTATACAACAATAATATTCCATTACAATCATACATCATACTTGTTTAGCCATTCTCCAATTGATGGGCATTCTTTTGCTTTCCAATTCTAAGCCAGCATAAAGAGAGCAGCTTTGTTCAGAACTCTTGGAATCACTCATTCAGTCAATATACATTTACTAAGCACCAACTATGTGCTAGTCACCATGCTAAGCACATTGTTGTAAGATGGCATCTGAATGCAGTCTTACGAAATTCATGGACACCTAGCAAATAGCATATTAGAGAGCTAGCCTTGGAATCAGGAAACACTGTGTTCAAGCCTTGTCCCTGCATGAGCTGTGTGATTAGACGGGTTACTTAGCTCTAGACAGTTCTGTAAATCTTTAAGGTACAAAGAAGATGCATAGTGTAGGGATTTCCCTCACATATTGATATAGTTTTCCTTTTTGAATTCTAGTCTTTATCCTTATCTTTATGAAATTTATAAAGTTTGAAACTGGAAGGAACCTCAGAAGTTAGCTAGTTTAACCTCCTCATTTTTATAGATGTAAAAACTGAGACCCAGAGTGACTTGAAAATGGTAATTAAATAATTTTCTGAGGCTATTCAACCCCAGCTTATCTGGCTCCAAATTCACTGATCTTTCCATACTGTCTTCAAGCCAATGGTATAACATTTTCTAAAGAAATAATACTCAGAAATTAAAATATTGAGATATAAAGTAGAATCTTACCAATGTTAGCCAATAAAGAGGCCCGGATGATTGAGCTTTCAAGATAAGCAGATTTAGAAGCACAATTTATAAAATCAAGAACAACCTATCACAAAGTAAATGCTTTTTATTGATTTTAACAAGGGTAGGTTTTATTTCAAATTATAAATTATATCCTGCTGTAAACAGACTGCAGTATAGCATTGGGTGAAGGAGGAATCCTTCTTAATATGTGACCTTGCTGTAGGTCTCTTTATTCTTGATTTTTTTTTTTTTTTGCTTACAAATGGAATAATACAGTACATTGCACATTTAGGTACTTTAAATATTTGTTGAATGAAAAAATTTGTGAATTTTGCTTTCTATAACAGCATATGAACCAATTCTTACTAATGCAAAAGAAGCTCTTACTTACCATTTTCTGGGTGGCTATGGTTGAATGTAGCATATGACTTCTCCAGACTTCAGGAAGTATAGAAAGTATGACTTCTCTGATTGATCTACAGTATCATAACAAATTAAAACTAATCAGTGGATCTCCTGGCATAACTGGGAAGAGACAGGAGCAAATGTTATGGTAATGGGAATTTGAAGATCTTCCCTGCACCTTAATAGGCCAAATGTAATCACTTGGAGTCCATGGAGGGGAGGAGCTTGCTGAAAGGGTGGTACAGGAAGGATGGAGCAGGAAGGAGCAGAGGAGAGCCAGAACAGAACTTGTAGAAAGCAGCATGGAGGAAGAGCAGCTAGCACAAGTGAGAGAGTGAGAGAACAAAAATAAGCATTTTTGCTTAAGAGGGACTGTTTTGTTTTAACGGCCTGATGGAGGGGAAGGCTTGGGAATGTCAGTGCTCACTGCATTGGTTGTGTGTACCAACTTCTTGGTTGCTATCATGGATTTGGCTTTCTGGTGTTGGAGATTGGTGTTTGGCTTTCTGTTCCATGTGGAGAGCCTGTTACGTTTTGTGATTCACAGTTATACCAGCATGTTCATAGCTTCCATGGGCTCTGTGAATATCACATTGGTGTTATATTTGGCTATGAGGATGTATTCACAAAATATTAAATCTCTATTTGGAGGCAAGAGGGCTTTTGAGGGAGAAATGGATATCCCAGGATGGGAGAATTTTCCTTATTCCTTCCTAGCCAAAGAATGGGCTGAAAGCACAGGGCTCTGTGAAAACTGGGAGCCTAGGCTACTACAGAAGGGAGAACCCAGAGATTTGGAAAGATGTTTGTAAGAAATACCAAGAAATTCACAGATTAACCAGGAAAATTCTTCAAGGTCATAACCTGAAATCCAGGAAGGTTAGATCAAGAGACACATTCTCTTCTCCCTATTTGCATGCTTTGGACTTGTTGCTCCTCTAGTCCAAGTAAATGTATCTAAACAATATTTTTTAAATATTGCAAAGGGTAGTATCCTACTGTCATGATATAGTGGACTAGCCATGTTCACTCCTCCCTCAACTCAAGGTTACACAAACCTGAGCTCAGGCTATTCTGTGTACACATCTTCTTATAATGAATACCATCTATCACAAGTCCCAGTACTTGATAGTCATTCAGAAATCTATTGAATAAATAAATAAATCATCCATTCAATCAATCAGCACTATTCAGAAGCTAGTTGGGGGTCTCTTCAATATATATATATATACACATTAGAATGAAAATGAGATATTTTTAGTAAACAAGTCTCACCACAGCTCACAGCTCAGAACATAAATGCTACCTTCCTAGAGTATTGATGCATGTTCATTAAATGTATGCATGTGTGTATACACATACATAAAGATGTTCATACATATAAACATGCATGTTACTTTATTATCAATAAACCAGTTTCAATATTATATACAAACACTAATATTTATAATTTATAAGTGGCATCACCACTTGAAGTATTAGAGACAGTGATTAGAGAACTAGCCTTGGAATAAGAAATCTGGATTCAAGTTGTTATGGGAATCTGAAGATCTTCCCTGCCCCTAGGCCCCTTGCTAAAGTGGCTACGTGACTCTGAGGACCCTTGGATATTTGAAAGTATACTCTGTTCCCTAATAGGCTGAATGTGGTCATGTGGAGCCTG
>JAQQSV010014812.1:0-12205 GCA_028646515.1 Pseudochirops corinnae
GTCAAGGAGAAAATACTGCAAGGAGTCAGGAAGAAACAAATTGAGTATTGTTGAAACACAATCAGGATAACACAAGATCAAGCTACTTCTGCATTAAAGGATTGAAGGGCTTGTAATATGATATTCTGGAAGTCAAAAGAGCTTGGAGTAAAACCAAGAATCACCTACCAAGCAAAACTGAGTATAATGCTTCAGGGGAAATATGATCGTTCAATGAAATATAGGATTTTTAAGCATTCTTGATGAAAAAACAAGAGCTTAACAGAACATTTGACTCTCAAATACAAGAAGCAAGGGAAGCATAAGAAGATAAACAGGAAAAAGAAATCATAAGAAACTTATTAAAGTGGAACTATTTACATTCCTACGTGGAAAAACAATAATTGTACCTCATAAGACTTTTCTCAGTATGAGGATAGTGGAAGGGAATATATGTGTGTATGTGTGTGTGTATATATATATATATATATATACATACACACAATATATATACACATGCATATGTATGTAAATATGTATACATGCATATATATGTATGTATAGGAGGAGGTATGTGTATATAAATATATATGTGAGTGTGGGGGTATGTATGTTCATGTATATACAGACAGAAGGCAAAGGATGAGTTGAATATGAAGGGATGATATCTAAAAAATAAAATTTAAGAAATGAGAGAGGAATTTGTTGGGAGAAGGAGAAAGGGAGAGACAGATGAGGGTAAATTATTTCATATAAAAGAGGCAAGAGAAAACTGTTACAATGGAGGGGAAGAGCAGGAAGGTGAAAGAGAATGAGACAACCTTACTCTCATTGAATTTGGCTTAAGGAGGGAACTATATACACATTCAATTGGGTATCTTACCATACAGGAAAATACAGGAGTAGGGGATAAGAAGGGAGATGATAGAAGAGAGGGCAGATTGGGGGAGAGGGTACTTAGAAGCAAACATTTTTGAAAAGAGATAGGATCAAAGGAGAAAATAGAATAAGTGGGGCACAGGACAGGATGGAGGAAAGTATAGTTGGTCTATCACAACATAATAATTATATAAATGATTTGGAGAAGTACATACGTACAACCTATATTGAATTGCTTATCTTCCCAACGGGGGTAGGTGAGGAGGGAAGAGGAGAAAAAATCTGCAACTCAAAGTTTTAAAAAACAAATGTTTAAAAAAAATTGTTTTCTACATGCAACTGGGAAATAAGACATACATGCACTGCGGTATAGAAAGCTGTCTTGCCCTACTAGAAAGTAAGGGAGGGATAATGGGGGAGGATATAAGAGAGAACAGATGGGGGGAAGGTGTATTCAGTAGGCTTGCTATTTTGGCATGGGAGTTGGGTAAAGATGGGGAGAAAAAAAATTGTAACTCAAAACTTTGTAGAAATGAATGTTGAAAACAAAATTAATTAATTAATTAATTAAAAAAAGAAATTATCACGGAAAAGTGTCTCAAGAACTGGTAGTAGAAGATAAAAAAAAGAAATCAAAGGAATCTATTATTCACCTATAGAAAGAGGTCCAAAAGTGATATCTCCCAGGAATATTATAGCCAAATTCCAGAGTTCCCACGTCAAG
Organism: Pseudochirops corinnae; assembly: GCA_028646515.1. Taxonomy (NCBI): domain Eukaryota; kingdom Metazoa; phylum Chordata; class Mammalia; order Diprotodontia; family Pseudocheiridae; genus Pseudochirops; species Pseudochirops corinnae. The sequence goes on from JAQQSV010014812.1 coordinate 1,583, forward strand.
GAGAAATTATTGCAAGCAGGCAAATGAAACAATTAAAATAGTATAGAACCTCACTCAGGATAACACAAGATTTAGTATCTTCTAAATTTAAGGTTTGGTGGACTTGGGGTATTATATACCAGAGGGCAAAAGAGTTAGAATTACAACCACAAATCTCCTAACCATCAAAACTGAGTATTATAATTTAGGATGGAAAATGAATATTCAGTGTAATAGAGAACTTTCAAGCATTTGTGATGAAAGGAACAAAGCTGAATAGAAAATTTCACTTTAAAATACAAGATGCAAAAGAAGCCTAGAAAGGTAAACAGGAAGGAAAAATCATAAATGGCACAATAAAGTTAAACTGTTTATATTGCTACATGGGAAAATGATATTTATAACTTCTAAAAATTTCTCATTATTAGGGCAGTTAAAAGAAGTATATATAAGCAGAAAAGAGATGTGTGAGTTGCATGTGATCATATGATTGCCTGAAAAATTTGAAGGGATTAATAATAAGAATTCACTGGGAGAAGGGAAAAGAGAGAGCTATGTGGTAAATCATCTTACATAAAAGAAGCATGACAAATATTTTTCAGTGGAGGGGGAATTGGGAAAAGTGGGGAGGGGAGCACATGAACCTTACTTTCACCAGAATTGGCTCAAAGAGGGCATAATATGCACAATCAGTTGAGTGTGGAAATTCATCTTACCATACAGGAAAGTAGGAAGAGAAGGGAATAAGAAAAGAGGAGAAGAAACTGATAGAAGGGAGGGCAGTTTGGGGGGAAAGTAAGAGTCAGAAGAAAAACACTTTTGAGAATGAGGAAAGCAAGAGGAGAGAGAGACAGAGAGAGAGGGAGGGGGAGAGAGAGAATATAAAAAGGAGAGAAATAGGATGGAGGGTAATACATAGTAATTATTACTGTGAAAAAAGTTATAGTGAGTTTGTCTGATGAAGACTTCATCTCTCATGCATATAGAAAAATGAGTCAAATTTATAGAAATAAGAGCCATTGCTCAATTGATAAATGATCAAAGGATATGAACAGGCAATTTTCAGACAAAGTAATCAAAGCTATCCATATTCACATGAAAAAAAATGCTCCAAATCACTATTGAGCAGAGAAATGCAAAGTAGAACAACTCTGAATTATTGTTTATGCTTGTGTAAACTTTCTATTCAAATTGGCTAATATGACAGAAAAGGAAAATAACAGATGTTTGAAGGAATGTGGGAAAATTAAAATACTAATGTAGTATGGGTGAAGCTATATACAAATTCATCCATTCTGGAAAGCAATTTGGAATTATGTCCAAAGGCCTATAAAAACATACATGCTCTTTGACCAGGGAATACTACTACTAGGTCTGTATTTCAAAGACACAAAACAACAAAAAGGAAAAGGACTAACATGTACAAAAATATTTATAGCTGCTCTTTTAGTGATGACTAAGAATGGAAAGTTATAGGGAAACCATTCATTGAGAAATGACTGAAAAAGTTTTTGTTTATGACTGCAATGGCATACTATTGTGCATTAAGAAATGATAAGCAAGATGCTCTCAGAAAAAAAAAACATTGAAAGACTTACATTAGCTGATGCAAAACAAAATGAGCCACTAACAGAAACCATATGATTATCTCAATAGATGCAGAAAAAGTTTTTGATAAAATATAACATCTTTTTCTATTGAAAACAGTGGAAAGCATAGGAATAAATGGAGCTTTCCTTAAAATGATAAACAGCATCTACCTAAAACCATCAGCAATCATTGTGTATAATGGGGATAAGTTAGATGCATTTCCAAATAAGATCTAGGGTGAAATAAGGATGTCCATTATCACAACTGTTATTTAAGATGGTACTAGAAATGTTAACTTTAGAAATAAGAGGAGAAAAAGAAAATGAAGGAATTATAATAGGCAAAGAAGAAACTGAATTATCACTCTTTATAGGTGATATAATGATTTCCTTACAGAATCCTAGAGAATCAAGTAAAAAACTACTTGAAATTATCAACAACTTTAGCACAGTTGCAGTATATAAAATAAATACACTTAAATTATCGACATTTCTATATATCACTATAACAAAACCCAAGAGCAAGGGATAGAAAGAGAAATTCCAGGCAAAGTTACTGTGGACTTTATAAAATATTTGGGAGTCTACTTGCCAAAAGAATGCAGGGACTATATGAAGACAATTACAAAACACATTTCACACAAATAAAGTCAGATCTAAACAATTGGAACAAAATCAATTACTTGTAAGCTGAGTTAATATAATAAAACAACAATTCCACCTAAATTTATTTAAATATTTATTGCCATACCAATCAAACTTCAAAAAATTATGTCTTTAGAGAAAGAAAATATCAAAATTTATCTGGAAGAACAAAAGATCCAGAATATGAAGGGAATTAACGAAAAGAAATGCAAAGAGTGGTGGCCTAGTCATACCAAATCTTAAATTGTATTATAAAGTTGCAATCATCAAAACCACTTGGTACTGTCTAAGAAATAGAGTTATGAATCAGTGGAATAGGTTAAGTACAGAAGATACAATAGTCAATGACTAAAGGAATCTACTGTTTGATAAACCCAAAGACCCCAGGTTCTGGGATAAGGATTCACTGTTTGTATGTAGTATGGAAGAAACTGGGCATGGACCAACACTTGACACTGTATATCAGAATAAAGTCCAAATGTGTACACAATGTAGGTATAAAGACTGATACTATAAACAAATTAAGAGAGCAAGGAATGGTTTATCTGTCAGATTTATGGAGAATGGAGGAATTAATGACCAAATAAGAAATAGAGAATATTATCAAATACAAAATGGATAAATTGATTACATTAAATTAAAAAGTTTTTTTTCACAAAAAAAGTCAATGCAACCAAGATTAAGAGGGAAGCAGAAAACTGGGGAAGGGTTTTTACAACCAGTGTCTATGATAAAGGCCTCATTTCTAAAGTACATAGAGAACTGCATTGAATTTATAAGAATATAAGTCATTACCCAATTGATAAATGGTCAAAGGATATGAACAGGTAGTTTTCAGAGGAGGAAATTGAAGCTATTTACAATCATATAAAAATGCTCTAAATAACTATTGACTAGAAAGATGCAAATAAAAACAATTCTGAGGTACTACATTACACCTATCAGATTGGCTAATATGACAAAAAAGGAAAATATAAATGTTGGAGAGGATGTGGGAATCTTGGAACATTCATTGTTGGTGGAGCCGTGAACTGTTCCAATCATTTTGGAGAACAATCTGGAACTGTACCCAAAGGATTATAAAAATGTGCATACCCTTTGATCCAGAAATACCACTTCTAGGGTTGTATCCTAAAAAAAGATCATAGGGGCAGCTAGGTGGCTCAGTGAATAGCGCATCATCCCTGGAGTCAAGAGGACCTGAATTCAAATTGGGCCTCAGACACTCAACACTTACTGTGTGACCTTGGGCAAGTCACTTATCCCTAATTGCCCTGCTTTCCCCTCTCCAAAAAAGACAAAAAAAAAAAAAGATCATAAAAACAAACACACTCATATATCTACATGTATGTATGTATGTATGTATATAAAGACAGGACACAAGGTGAGTTGAATACGAAAGGACAATATCTAAAACATAAAATTAAGGAGTGAGAGAAGAATGTATTGGGAAAAGGAGAAAGGGAGAGACAGAACAGGGTAAATTATCTCACATATAAGAGGCAAGAAAAACCAGTGGAGGGGAAGAGGCGGTAGGTGAAAGGAAATGAGTCAACTTTATTCTCATTGGATTTGGCTTTAGGAGGGAATAACATACACACTTATTTGGGTATCTTACCCTACAGGAAAGTAGGGGGGAAGGAGATAAGAGATTAATGTGAAGAGTGTAGAAGGGAGTTGATATTGGGACAAAAGGTAGTCAGAAGCAACATTTTTTAAAAGGGACAGGGTCAAAGAAGAAAATAGAATTAATTGGATCAGGATAAGATGGAGGGGAATTTTCACAATATGGCTATTATGGAAATGTTTTGCATAACTACACATGTGTAGCCTATGTTGAATTGCTTCTCTTCTCAGTGGGGGAACGTGGGCAGGGATGAAGGGAGAGTATGTGGTACTTAAAGTTTTTGAAAATACGTGAAAAAATGTTTTTACATGCAACTTGGCAATGAAATATATAGGCAATGGGGTACAAGAATCTATCTTGCCCTAGAAGAAAGTAAAAGGGAAGGGAATAAGAGGGGGTGGGGTGATTGAAGGGAGGACAGACTAGGGGAAGGGGTATTCAAAATGCATGCCATCTTGGTATTGCTGTGAGGGGAGAGATGGAGAGAAAATTTGGAACTCAAAATCTTGTGGAAATGATGGTTGAAAACTAAAAATAAGTAAATAAATTTTGAAAAAAGATAATTAATTTTCCCTGTATTTTTTATTGTGCCTTAAATATTTTTAAAATGCAGTTTGTACTGACATTTCTCTAGAACGATGTCAAGAAACTTTGTACTTATATTTTACAATGTGATTTTGATGGGGGTATTTTCCTACTTTTGCAGGACAGAAATGGGAATAACAGTTACATTAAACCTGGCAATCATCTAGTTACAAATATAAATAAAAAAGTTTTAAAAATGTAACTCTCCATGGTTCACCAACTAAACCATCATATTGTCTCCAAGAAAGCTGAACTTTCACAATAATATTTTTTCAATTGCATGCAAAAATAATTTTTGCATTCGTTTTAAACATTCTGGTTTTTGTTCCTCATTCCCTCCCTCTCCTTCCTTGAGATGGGAGGCAATTTGAAATAGATTGTGGATGTTCAATTATGCAAAATATATTTACATATTTTTCACATTATAAAAAAACAGACAAAAATGATAAAGTGAAAAATAGTACACTTGGATCTGCATTCAGACACCATTAGATAGTATTTTCATTGTCGGTTATTTGGAATTGTGTTGGATCCTTGTATAACTGAAGATAGTTAAGTCATTCACAGTAAATCATCATACAGTATTGTTATTAATGTGTACAGTGTTCTTCTGGTTCTGCTGACTTCACTTTGTATCAGTTCAACTAAGGATTTCCAGGTTTTCTGAAAGCATTCTTCTTGTCATTTCTTGTAGCATAATAGCATTATAATCATATATTTCAATCTCTTTAGCCATCCCCCAATTGATGGAAATCTCCCCAATTTCTAATTCTTTATCATCACAAAAGGCTTCTATAAATATTTTTGAACTCTCTCTCTCTCTCTCTCTCTCTCTCTCTCTCTCTCTCTCTCTCTCTCTTTTTATTTTTATCTCTTTGGGATACAGACCTTGTAGTGACAATTCTGTGTCAAAAGGTATGCATGGGTTTGTAAACCATTTTGCATAGCTGCAAATTGCACTCCAGAGTGGTTTGATAAGTTCTCAAAAGTGTCCCATTTTTCCCATATCCCCTCCAACATTTATCATTTTTTTTTCTATTATGTTATTCAATATGATAGGTGTGAGGTGGTACTTCAGAGTTGTTTTAATTTTCATTTCTCTAATCAATAGAGCATTAGAGCAGTTTTTTTCTTATGATTATATATAGTTTGTATTATTTTACCTGAAAACTGTCTGCGAATAACCTTTGAACATTTATCATTTGAGCAATAACTTGTACTCTAACAAATTTGACTCAGTTCTCCATATATTTCAGAAATGAAGTGTTTATCAGAGACACTTAAAGTAAATTTCTGTGCTTCTCCCCCCTCCCCACCCAGTGTTCTGTTTCCTATCTAATATTGACTATATTGGTTGTTTTAAGCAAATTCTTTTTAATTTAATGTAATAAAAAATATTCACTTTACATATCTAAAAAAACAAAGTGAAATGAACAGAACTGGGAGAACATTGTATATAGTAACAGCAATGTTGTATGGTTATATAGTAAGAATAATTTAACTATTCTCAGCAAAACAATAATCCAAGGTGATTCTGTAGGACTTAAGATGAAAGGTACTATCTATCTCCAGAGAAAGAACTAGTAGAGCCTGAAAGCATATCAAAGATAGCTTTTTCTTTAATTTCTTTATTTTTCCCTTGTTTTTGTCTGTGTTTTCTTTCACAGAACAACTTACATGGGAATGCATTTTATATACACATGTATAACCTCTGTCAAATTGTTTGCCCTCTCAATGAAGGGGGAGGGGAGGAGGGAGAGAATCAAAATTGATTTAAAATAATTTTAAAATTATTTTATATGTAATTTGGAAAATAAAATATTAAATAAGATTTTTTTAAATTACAAAGTACATAATATACATCTGACTTTGTTAAAGTCACTTGATCTCTGACCATTAGCTTCTGATTCTTTAGAGTAAGAAGGTTGAGATCACTAAAAAAAAAAAAAAGGTTAAGTTAATCATTGTTAGACAGGCTTAGACAAGTTTGACACATTAATACTCTGCTGGTATTATTGTGAATTAGAAAAAATATTCTGGAACACAATTTGGAGTCATGCAAAAAAAGAAAAAAGTGAAAAAATATTCATGGCCCTTGGCCCAGGGATTTCCCTACCAGGGTCAGATTCTAAAGAGGTTAAATAGAAAAAAAATCCTACATATACAAAAATATTTATATCAGTTCTCAACCTTCCTAATGCCAAGACCCTTTAATAGTAGTATGTGGGCATGTCTGCATGTGGGTGGACCCACCTGGAGACGGATAGAGGAGGTTCCTAAGACCATCAGAAATACGTGTTTTCTGATGGTCTTGGGCAACCTCTGTGACCCCTGTGAAAGGGTCATTTGACCCCAAAGGGGTCACGACCCACAGGTTGAGAACAGCTGATTTATAGTATCAGTTATTTTGGGTACTAGCAATGAACTAGAATCAGAATAGATGCTCCATCTATTGAAGGATGTCTAACAAATTATGTACAAATGGAATGGAATATTACTATACCACAAGGGAAAACAAATATGAATTTTTCAAAGAAATATAGGAAGACATGAATTGATGCAAAGTGAACTAAACAGATCAGCAAATACAATACATATAACTATAATAATAGAAAAAATAATGCTAAGACAAAATTGAACCTTGTATAAATTATAATGTCTAATTTGGCCCAGAGAAGAGTTGTAAAAATATACCTCCATTCCTGCATTGTATTGAAAACAAACTATAGCTATGGAAAGATGTATATGCCATCAGTAGTTGCAATGGACGGTCACTAATAATAATGTATCTAACATTTATATAGTGGTTCCTATGTGTTAGACATTGTGTTAAACACTTCACATTTCTCTCATTTAATCCTCACATCAACCTTGAGAGATAGATGCTATTATTATCCCCATTTTACAGTTGAGGAAACTGAGGCAAATAGTAGTGTCTTTGGAAAAGTCACTTAACTGCTGTTTCCCTGATATCTTCATGACCCAGTATCCTGTGCTCTAGCCATTGTACTATCTAAAAATATATTGATGCAAATCAAAAGAACTCTGAGGTACCACATCTCACCAGTCAGGTTAGCTAAGATGACAAAACAGGAAAATGACAAATCCTGGAGAGGATATGGAAAAATTGGAACACTAATGCATTGTTGGTAGAGTTGTGAACTGATTCAACCATTCTGGAGAGCAATCTGGAACTATGCCCAAAGGACTGTAAATAATTGCATAACTTTTGACCCAGCAATACTACTTCTAGGGTTGTATCCCAAAGAGATCACAGGAGTGGGAGGAAGACCCATATGGAAAAAAAAATATTTTTAGCAGCACTTTTTGTATTGGCAAAGAACTGGAAATTAAGGGGATGCCCATCAATTGGGGAATGGCTAAACAAGTTGTTGTATATGAATGTAATGGAATATTATTGTGCTATAAGGAATGAGGAACAGACAGACTTCATATTTACCTGGAGAGACTTATACAAACTGATGCTAAGAAAGAAGAGCAGAACCAGGAGAAATTTGTGCACTGTTACAGACACAATGTATGTGTAATGAGCAACTTTGATAGACAGGACTCTTCTCAGCAATGCAAGGCTATAAGACAACTCCAGAAGACTCACGATTGAAAAAAAAAATGTCTACATTCAGAGAAAGAACTAGAACGAACTAGAGGGAACAGAGTTTTAATGCAGACTGAAGCAAACTACCTGCTCTCTTTCTTTTCCTTGCTTGTTTTTGCTTCTTCTTTCCCATTGTTCATCCCATCAGTTACAATCCTTCTTCACAACCTGACTAATGTCTAGTGTGAAAGTGTTTGCAGATCCTATACCTGATTTCATGCTGCCATGGTGGGGAGAGGGGAGGGTGAGAAAGGAAATGTGAAACTCAAGGGAATGTGGAACTGAATCTTGTAAACTAAAAGTAAACAAACAAATTAACAGAGACAAAAAAATAACAAATCTATTTAGAAAATGAATGTGATATAAGATGACTAATATTGAAATAGTTTTTATGTGGTTGCACATATATAGCCTATATCAAATTTCTTTTCCTATTAAGAAGAGGAAAGGAGAGGGAGGGAGAAAATTTGGAACTCAAAATTTTATAAAAATGTGAAAAATTATCTTTACATGCAATTGAAAAAAATAGAAAACTATTATTTTTTTTAAAGACAGTGAATATAACATAAAAATAAAAGGTATCAACAATGTAAAAATTAAATGATGGAGATGAATGGGATGTCCTCTAAGTTGTCTTGCATGTCTGAATCTACGACACTTTCAGGTCCTACTGGTAGCAAATGACAGTGCCTTGACTTAGAATTCTATTCTCTGCTTTCAAGTTGAGTGTTTTTTTTCACTGTTACAATGCTTAATAACATTTACCACCATTCACATACAATTATACTAACTGTTTTCAATTTACTAATAGAATATAGGTTAGTTGGTTAACATCAGTGTGCCAAGTGGTTGACTAGGAAGTCTTAACAGCTATCATTTTTAGCATTGAAAATTATGGAAATTCCTACATTACTGACCACAAGGCCTTGCGTTCTGGAGGCTAGGGCCTGTCCTATGCAAAACTCTCTCACTTACTCTGTTACATTTTTTTTTTGGTCTTGCAATCTTCTTCCAAATATCAGGACTGTATGGCCTGCTCACTTCAACACCAGTGTTTCCTCCTGTCCTGTGTTGACATTTCCGCAAATTCCTCCTAAGAGGGGAAGCATGGTATGTGAGGAAATAAGCCTTTCATTGAGACAAAAGAACACTGGATTTGCAATCCAAGTGTTTTGTCTGAAGTTTGACTTTGCTTCTTATGGCCTTAGGCCAAATCATTTAACCTCAACATACTTAACAGCTTCTCATCTAATAAAAGAGGGGATTGTATTAACATGATCTCAAAGATCCTTCCCAGCTCTGAATCCTATGTCAAATGACAACTTGGGAGTTTACTGATTAGGGCTTAAAGTATGTCCTCTTCTCAGGTCATTTACATTTTAATAGGGGTCTCACTAAGAGGCTAGAAGAAAATTCAATGAGAATCACAGAATGTCTGAACCAAAAATGACACTTGAGATCACCTAGTTCAATATCTTCATTGGGCTGATAAGAGTTCTGGGACCCAGAGAAATTAAGTGACTTTCTTAAAGTCACACAGGGCGCAAATATCAAAGTTTAGAGGTGAGTAATAAGTAATTTGGAAGTCTACATGTTAGGATGAGCACTTGTGTTTCTTAGTTGTTATAATTCACATTAACTAGCCACGGAGAATAAACATAACTTTATTTTCCAAGGAAATAATTCTCAATCTTGACTGGACTTTAATGACCTATATAGAAGCAGTTGATAAAAAATTAGAGGAGGGTAGTAATGGGAGTATTTTTCCATTTTCTGGCATAAGTCTGTTAAAAGCTTTAGTACCATTTTCTCATTAATAATGAGTTTATGATGTTATTGTCATTGCGATCATGAAGATGTAAAGTGAAATAGGAAAGGGACTTCCTAACAGTCTATAGCCAGTGAGAAGAAGGGTATGAGTTTGGCCATCAATTGTTACTATTTATTTCTCAGTACAGGATCTTGTCCATAGTAAGTGCAGGACTTGTTCAATGGATTTAATTCACTTGTTCAAAGACTATTTTCACAGAACAAGATTAGATTTGAGATATGCCTTTCTAAATTTTATTCAAATTAATCCTTTTTAGGCCCATGAAACCCATTGTTTCTCTTCCATCTGTGAAGCTTCAGAGTTCAATTCTGTCCCCAGAGAGTGAGGTATGTGGGGTTTCTGTCAGGCAGTGTCTCACAGTAGGGCAAATCGGTATTGTAACCTGGTAGAAACCTGGGTTCAGTTCATGACTCATGTTTTCTAGCTGTGTGAATCTCTTCCTCTCCCTATATCTGTCTTCTCTCCCTTGTAAAATGTGTACATTTATTTCCTAATAAATTTTATTAGATCATTGACTTCCTACTCCAATAGTACTAACAACTGATAAGGCTACGATGGGGAGGTTAATGAAATAATGTATGTGAAAGTTCTAGGAAAGATTGGGTTAAATTATCTCATACAGAAGAGGCAAGGGATAAGTGTTACAATGGAGGGGAAGAACAGGAAGGCAAAAAGGAATGGGTCAACCTTATTCTCATTGAATTTGGCTTAGGGAGGGAATGACATACACACTAAATGGGGTATCTTGCCC
>JAQQSV010014813.1:0-12205 GCA_028646515.1 Pseudochirops corinnae
ATAGCACAATAGTATTCCATTACATTCATATACCACAACTTGTTTAGCCATTCCCCAATTGATGGACATCCCCTTAATTTCCAGTTTTTTGCCACCACAAAGAGAGCTGCAATAAATATTTTTGTGCATATGGGTCTTCCTCCCACTTCTATGATCTCTTTGGGGTACAACTCCAGAAGTGGTATTACTGGGTCAAAAGGCATGCAATTATTTATAGCCCTTTGGGCATAGTTCCAGATTGCTCTCCAGAATGGTTGTATCTATTCACAGCTCCACCAACAATGCATTGGTGTTCCAATTTTTCCATGTCCTCTCCAGCATTTGTCATTTTCCTGTTTTGTCATCTTAGCCAATCTGACTGGTGAGAAGTGGTACGTCAAAATTGTTTTGATTTGCATTTCTTGAATCAATAGTGATTTAGAGCATTTTTTCATATGCTTATAAATATCTTTAATTTCTGCCTCTGAAAATTGCCTGTTCATATCCTTTGGCCATTTATCAATTGGGGAATGACTTGTATTCTTATAGATTTTACTTAACTACCTGTATATTTTAGAAATGAGGCCTTTACCAGAGACACTGGTTATAAAAATTCTTTGCCAATTTCCCACTTCCCTCTTAATCTTGGTTACGTTGGCTTTGTTTGTACAGAAACTTTTCAATTTAATGTAATCAAGATTATCCATTTTGCATTTTATAATGCTCTCCAACTCTTCTTTGGTCATAAAGTCTTCCCTACTCCATAAATCCGACAGGTGAGATGAAATTTTAGAGAAACCAGAGAAAACTAGGCAGAGGGAGAGGTAAGGAGGAAGAGTGTCCTAGGCATAGGAGACAATGAAATGCTGAGGAGTGAATATGGGAGATGGAGAGTCATGTGTGAAGCCAGTAGTACAGTGTGACTGGAACACAGAGTATATGGATGGGACTAGAAAGGTAGGAAAGGGCAAGGTCTTGAACTTTAAATGCCAAACAAAGGCTTTTATATTTGATCCTTGAGGGAGTCATTAGACTTTATTGACTAGAGAGGGGATGGCTTGGTCAGACCTATACTTTAAGAAAATCACTTGGTCAGCTGTGTGGAGGATGGATTGGAGAGGAGAAAGACTTGAGACAGGATGACCAAGTAGAAGTCTATTGTAATGGTCCAGTAAAGAGATGATGAGGACTTGAGCTAGGATGATGGGGGCTATGTGAGTAGAGAAAAGAGTGCATAGGCCAGAGGTGTATTGCATCTGAGTAAAAGGTTTGTTAACTAATTGGATTTGTGGGGTGAGTGAGAGTGAAGACAAAGAGGTTTTGAACCTGATTGACTGGGAGGATGGTGATGCACTGGATAGTAACAAGGAAGTTCAGAAGGGAGGGTGGTTTTGTGGGAAAGGTTCTGTTTTGGACATACCAAGATGCTGATGGGACCTCCACTTAGAAATGATCAATAGATGCTTAGTGTTAGGAGACTAGAGCTCAGGGGAGACATTAGGGCTGACTATAGAGATCAAGAAATTATCAACATATAGTTGATCATTGAACCCTTGGGAGTTATTGAGATCACTGACTAAGACAGCATAGAGAGAGAAGGGAAGAGGGCTTAAAACAGAGCTTTGGGGGACATCCACAGTTAGCAGGCACGGTGTGGATGCAGATCCAGCAGAGGAGACTAAGACGGAGTCCTAAGACAGAGAGGAGGAGACTCAAAAGAGAGAAAAATCATAAAAACCCAAGGAAAGTATCAAGAAAAGAAGGTGATCAACAGTGTAGAAGGCTACAGAGAGGTCAAGAAGGATGAAGCTTGAGAAAAGGCCATTAGATTTAGCAGTTAAAGGATGACTGGTAGCTTTTGAGAGGATAGTTGCAGTTAAGTGATGAGGTTTGGGAAGCCAGATTGCTCAGACTTCAGAAGAGAGTGAGAGGAGAGGGGGTGAAGATAAAGAAGAAATAGTTATTAATACCATCAACAAGGAGTCAAAGGAAAAGAAAAGGAGGAACTTAATGATTTACTCTGGATAGTGCCTGAACTGTTTTGGCAACTTTTGTGATTCCTTTAGAAATCATCACCCTCACTGCATGACCTGCCATCCAACAAATCTCTTTCTCCTAATGACAGAACTCACCTTGATTAGTAACTTTAGAGATTGATTCGGACACATGCAGCGTGTCAACCATTGGAACTTCCCTTGAAATGAGCAATAACATTAAAACAAAACAAAACAAAACAAAACAAAAATGAACCAAGTCAGTGAAATACTAGGAGTTTTGACTGCTGACTATAGAGATAGAAAAACCCTAACAGTGTTAATATCTTGTCTATCAGGAAAATGATTCTCAGTTTTAAACCCAACTTTTGACTCATAATATGGTTGATATTCATATTATGAGAACCTCTAGTTTCCTTCAAAGCATAGCTCTGGTGCTATGTCTTACCAGAAACTTTTCTCCATCTCCTGCCACATTTTCTCTATCCAGGTTGTCCCAAAACTTTTATTTAGTTTTTAAGCTATGAAAGTTTAAAATAGCACTAAGACTTTTGGGACATCCTATATACACACACATATATGTTTGGGGCATCATATATATATATATATATATATGTATATTTATAATATACTTACCTCTATACATATTGTTTCTCTCCTTGTAGCATTTAAATTTCTTGAAGGCAAGGGACTATTTATTTGGTTTTATATCCTTAGAGCCTTAGAATAGTACCTAGCACATAACAGGTATTCAATATATTGTTGAATTGTGTTGAAAGGCATCAGATTATTATGGGAAGATACCTAGACTTGTAGTTACAGTTCATATTCTGGCTCTAATACCTCCAACCTTTGTGTTAAAATTTAGTCTCACCTGCAGAGTGCCTACTGATCCATTTTATAGATGCAGAAGTATTGGGGAAAAAAGCCCTGAGTGAATTTTGCCTTGTTTATTTAACCTATAGCTTGCTTTGGAGGTTGGAAACTGTTTCAGAGAAGTTAAGTGCTAAATCAGAAATTCAACCCATGAGCCAAATTAATGGTGCTTTTCTTCTTTGTTTTGCCATGATGCCCCTCCCGGGTTAGTGGCTGCTGGTGGCAGGGGATTAAGATGCTGAACTCTGAGATCACAATGCTCAGAGAGCCCAAAGCGTGGTTCTGGAAGTAGGGAAGTAGCTAATACTTTTCTTTTTCTTTTCTTTTCTTTTTGGAGGGCATTTGGGGTTAAGTGACTTGTCCAAAGTCACATGGCTAGTGTGTCAAGTGTCTGAGGTCGAATTTGAACTCAGGTCCTCCTGACTCCAGGGCCAGTGCTCTATTCACTGTGCCACCTAGGCGCACCAATACTTTGTTTTTTCAACAATTGCCATCCCTATGCCTGGGGAGAGAGGAAACCTCACAGACACATGTCAGAAATGGTGCCATTCCTGTATAGAAAGAGAAAGCTGGGTTGGTGTGTGGGTTGTTAACCCTTACTAACCCTGAGATAAGGTTATACTGAAGGCTCTTGCCCAAACAATTGAGGCTCCTCAACAAGCATCTGTAAAAGTAGACCCAAAGACTTCAAGTGCCTCCTGACTCCAGCCCTTCTGAGGCTAGTTACAAAAAACTATCCTTCCATTAATCCCATTTGGATGAGTTTTTTGCATCTGCTCATTTACCTTTCCTAGCACAGATGCTGATTTGTCACAAAAATTATTTATTTGGAGAGACATTTACTGCTAACACACTTGAAGTAGAACAGGAAGAGTGATCAGTTTTCCTTTTTACTGGAAGAAAAATCCTGCAGATCCAGGAGATAGCATTCTTTCACTGTGTGTTCTTGGACAAATTACTTAAGACCTCACTGAGCCTAGTTTCCTTATCTGTAAGATGGGGATTATAATACTTGTTTATGACTTAGCTATTCTTGGCATTACAATCATCCAGGACAATCCCAAAGGACTAAAGATGAAGCATTCTATCTGCTTCTAGAGAAAGAACTGATATTGTCTGAATATAGACTGAAGCATGCTATTTTTCACTTTCGAACACACACACACACACACACATATACCCTAGATACATGTAGATCCTAGTTTTCTTCCTACTGAAGCAGTCATTAATATATCTGAGTCCTAACCATTCTGGAGCTCCTTTAATTCTTTTGTCCTTACTCCCTGAGTCCAGAGCCCTGAGACTGGTAGGGGAGAAGTTGTAGGTATACTAAGTGGGGATTTTAGCACTGGTAGTTCTGTCTAGGAAATGGAAGTAGTTTGTGGTCTTCAGCAGGAGCCCCCCCTCCTTTTTAAAAACTAAATCTGGGATCGAGGAAACTGGTCAGTAGAGAACAAGATGGGAGAAGAAAGGTGGTACAGTGCTTATTCAGACAATAATTTCCTTGTAATTTCTTTGCAAGTCTGGCAGAGACTGCTTCTTTCCCTTGGAAGTACACAACTCCATTTAGGAGGAAAATCCAGGCCCAGAGATTTCACCTTACTCAAGGTCACACAACAAATCCAAATCAGAAGTTGGGGAAAAAAATAAGTTGTTTCATTTAAAATCCAGGGTAGTGACTGATAAAGCAACCAAATACCCTAGCATGATCCTGGAAAAATATTCCTTGGTGCTATCTCACTTCAGCAGTAAATCCTCTAACAGCCAACATGTCTCTGAGATCAGGAGAGAGCTTTCCAGGCAATCTGAGTGGACTCTCATCTTCTTTTGGGACTTCAGAAGTTAAGGACCTTCTTGAACTGAAGTCATATGATTACAGTCTAATCCCTAGGCTTTACTTTAGCATCTTTTTCCCCCTCAAAAATATCACTGTGATGCTGATAATGGCATCTTTGCCAAGTATGAAACTGGAAATTTGTTTCTGATTCCTAGTTTTCCCACTTGTTTTTTTAAAAGAAGATTCTAAAAACTTTTTCACTGCACATATGTCCTTCCCCAAATGTTCTGATTTGTCAAATATTTGCCTGTTAAGGGGTTTTAAAATTTCTAATCACTGCAGGTTTTAAAGTGAACTTTGGCTTTTATAAATTGGGCTAACTAAAAATTTTCAGGTAAATTTCAACCTCAAGTCATAGGAATGTAGATTAAGAATTTGAAGAGGCCATCTAATCCAACCCCACCCTCCTCATTTGCCAGGTGAAGCTATTGAAACCGAGAGAGAGGGAGTGACTTGTCTAAGTCACCCAGGTAGTACGTAACAGCTCGGTTTCTAAATCTTGTACTCCGCTGTACAAACGGTGTTGTTACCTCTCTGGCCTGAATTATCTTGTCCCCAATCTCCATTTCTCCTTGTTCCATGATTACAGAATTGTGGGATATAAATTATCCCAAGAGGCTATTCTCTCCATTCCCTGCCTTTGGGCAAGCTTATACTTGACTTATTCCAGAGAGATGGGCGCCTGGCCAGTCCTTAAATGCTCTTATCCTGGAACAATTTCATACTTAATCTGAATCATAAACATTTTAAAGTTGGAAAGGACCTAAGAGATAGATCATTTATTTCAACTTTATTATTTAATGGAGGAGGAAACTGAGGGCCAGAAGTATGAAGTGAATTTGCCCAAAGCTAAAGAGTTAGTGGAACAACATGGGCTTCCTTTTTTTGTCCAGTACTTCCCATTACCTGGCTTCTGTCTTCCTTCCATATTGTGGTTTCTTTTCTATCCAAATCCTACTTCTCCATTTACACAAATCTCAGCTCCTCTATTGCTTCGCCTTTGAGGTATTATCTTCCTCTAGGAAATATTACCTCCCCATTGTCAGGGTCTGTTTAAGGGTGAAGATTTCCTGTCAAAGGAGACCAAACTTTGCAGATGCTGGGGAGACAGCTGGGAGACAGTGATAAATGTCCTTCTGGTAGATGGCAATGGAGATCAAAGTTGTTTTGTTGGGTAGACGAAATGCAGTGGGCTATGATTAAAAGAGCATTTGTCTAGGACAGCTATTAAGTGGTGCTAGGGCTATGGGCAATTAGAAATACAGAGCAACTTTCCAAGATGTATGTCCTTTCAAGAAAGAAAAAGAGGAGAATGGACACAGGAGGGAGCTCTTTCTCCTTTCTTTCGGGCAGAGAAATTAGCTAGCTTTCTGTTAGGGAGCCAGATAAGGGAAGAGAGAAATTGAAAGGAAAAAGCCCAGATAAGATTTTTTCTTTTTCTGTAAGACTCACTGACAAGATCAGCATTCTGGGAATGAAGTCTCCATGCTTCTTATAACTTGAGAAACAAGACCACGAATGTAAATGATGCAAACTTGGACATAGACGGGGGTTACTGTTATGGAATACCTGATAGGGTTAATGTGGCAGGATATTGTGCTGGAAGAGTTTCAGCTGGGATTGTGGAGTTTTGCTCTTAAGGCTTTTGAAATGGACTCTTTGTTCCCTGTTTTTTCATCTTAATGATGCTGACAAATTACAGATTCGTGATAAGGCCATGATTCCTAAGGGAGCATCCTTTTTGACAGGGGATTAATGGAAGGAAAAAAAGTGCCAAATTACCTTCTCCTCTTACCGTTTTCAGTTATTTCCTCTGCCTTATTGTGTTCTTAAAAAAAGTTATCAGAAGGTTGATCCCCATCTCTCTCCTGACACTAAACTGCCTCCTCTGTCCCCTGCCCAAGTCATCTGGAAATATGCCTCAATATGTTTTAACTGTACTTTGTTTAGAGAGAGCTCGTTGAGTTTATTGTCTCAAGAGATGCCTTTCTAGTTGATAGTTTTTTAAAGAGGTAGAAAATTTAGTAGGACGTTTTTATAAATGGGCTATTGGAGAGTCAGGCAAAGTTGCCACAATTAGATGCAATCCTGGACCACAACAATAATAAAAATAATAATATAGCAAAATAATGGATAAGCTAGCATTTATATAGTACTTTAAGGTTTGCAAAGCACTTCACATGCGTCATCTCATTTGATCCTCCCAAGGACCCTGTGGGATAGGTACTAGTATTAGATGAGAAAACAGGCTGAGATAGGTTGTGACTTGCCCAGGTCATAGAGCTAGTAAATGTCTCAGGTAGATAGTATGACTGACTTCAAATCCTGTGTCTCCCCTTGATTGTTCACTATGACCCCTGTACTTTCTTTGTAAGGGCGCTTGCCCTGTACATTCCCAGATTGCCTAACATGGAGGCCCCCTGCTTCCCCACGTTCCCCCTAGGAATTGTCTCCTTTGGCTGGCTGTGTAGCCAGAACAGGCTGAATCTTTAGAACTGAACAGACTGAGATGTCATTCTCTTTCCTACTGTGCCCAGAGGTTGAGGGTCAAAATTCACAGTTCACCCATAGCGCAGGTACCTTGAACTGAACTGGAAGGAGAAATACCTTCCTTCTCCTCCTTTTTTCATCCTGGCTCTGAGAAATAGGTCTGGGAGTGTTTGTTTCTGTTTTGTTTCATTTGTCCTCAGTTTCAGGTACTAGTGGTGATCCCCATTGGACCATAAAATACAAACCATACGACTTTGGAGCCAGAATTGCAGCCAGGATAGTGTAGTCAGTCAGTCTGCCATGGAAACCCTGAGAAGCCAGGGTACCTGGCACTTGAGCTTGAGGTGGGTTTTGGACTTAGAACTGGGACTGTATTCTATAGGAACTGAGCTAAGCTTTTGTATATTTGTTATTATTTCTTTTGAAGTAAATATGTCTTTGTAAACGCTAATTTGATTGTTAATGGCTAACTGGGTTGCAGGGATTTACCCTGTACACTTGGGGGAACACCCTTGGTGAGGGTTGGAGTCATTGGCAGAGAGCCTAGATACTCCAAATCCCCCTTGATGGTACTGGAGAACCTTGATGGTGGGGGGATATGTGACATACAGGCATTGGGGACTAGGGGAATCATTGTTATTACTTCAAAATATAGGAATGTACCCTCTTTTCTCTAGTATGATGTCTATTGCTAAATTATCACTGTGGACAAACCTTTTGATGCTATGGTTTCCCCTACTTCACTATGACCAGTATCATGCCACCCACACCAGCAGCCAGAAACTTGTTCAGTTGACCTTTTATCTCTTTTGGAGATGATGTGCAGGTTTCTGACACTTTTAAAAAAATCACCATAGTTGATTGTAGCTCCTCCTGGGAGACCCAATAAAATGGTCTGGAAGACCCACCACATTCTCACTTAGCTGTCTTGGATTCCAAAAACTGAGACAGAAGAGATGCATTTCTGGTAAAGAATGAGGTCACCAGTTGATGGAAGGAGCCCCGTGAGTTTTGCCCACCTCCATGTCCTTGCTAAGGATATCTCATCACCAGGTATTAACATTTGCAGGAGCAGATTTGAATTTAGAATAGGCACTATAGAGAGCAATTCCAGCTTTTCCAGTTATTCAGAGATTGTTCTCCTTTTCTGTTCTTCCTCTTCTACTGCTTGCCCATGGGCCATTTGAGGTAGCTAGTGGCCCAGTGGATAGAGCTCTGGGACTGGGGCTAGGAAGTTCTGAGTTCAAATCCAGCTTCAGATATTTACTAGCTGTGTGACCCTGGGCAAGTCACTTAATCTCTGTCTGCCTCAGTTTCCCAGCTTTAAAATGGAAATAATAAAAGCACCTACCTCCCAGGATTGTTGTGAAGATCAGAGGAGATATTTTAAAAAGTGCTTAGCACTATATAAATGCTTATTCCTTTCCCTTCCCTGGAGTAGCACCTCTGAGATGATGGACAGTCAACAAAAATCACAGAATGCCTTTGGGTGGGAGTGACCTCAATGATCATCTAGTCTGCCCTTTACCTAAATAAAGCATGAATCCCCTCTGCCACATCCTTGACAAGCCAACCCTCTTCTGCATGAAGTTTCTACACAGAGAGAAGGACTTCCCCGAGAAGGTGTTGTGAATTAATCCTTTGTCACACATATTTCTAAAATGTGGGCCTCACTATTATTGTGGTCTAAGTTTAAGCTGGTTTCTCCTATGGATGCTGTGTGTATTTGTTGGAAGGAGTGATCAAGAGAATGTTTTGTATTAACTGCCTTTTCTACATTATCTGAGTGTAGTAGTAGCTGCTCTCTGGGGACGCAATCTGCCAATTTGAGCAGAAGTAGAAGAATGCGTGTATTTCTCTTCCTCCTCATCCCCCTCCTCTTCCTCCTCTTCCCCCTCCTCTTTCTCTTCCTCCTCTTCCTCCTCCTTCTCCTGCTCCTGCTCCTCCTCCTCCTCCTGCTCCTGCTCCTGCTCCTCCTCCTCTTCCTCCTCCTGCTCCTGCTCTTCTTTCTTTTTTGCCAGTTTTCTTGACTTTTGTGTTGCCACCGGACTCTGATGACTCTGAAGGAGAGTGTGAGGCTAATGACTTTGGGCACTTAAATCCAATTGACTGGCAAATCAAGACATCACCCTCATGATGTCATTGGTCTTCTTTGAGAAGGAAGGATGAACAACAACGAGCCGTCCCTCTAGTCTCTGCTTAGTTATCCTGATAAATCATAACAGTCAGCATTTCTATAGAGCTTGAAGAAGGCTGGCAAAATTTTACATATATTATCTCATTTGATGCTCACAACAACCCTGGGAGATGTGCTATAGTTATCCTAATTCTATAAATGAGAAAACGGAGGCAGAAAGAGGTTAAATGATTTACCCAGTGTCCCCTCGTTACTAAAGTAGGATTTGAATTCAGGACCTTCTTACTAGATCTATGTCTAGCACTCACTAAGACTCTTATGTTGCAAAGTAATTAATGTTGATCTATATTGGTAGAATGAATTTCCTGACCAGGAGTTCCCTACATGAAAGAAATCATGGACTCAACTGTCTCAAAAGAAAAACAATCTCTCTCTCTCTCTCTCTCTCTCTCTCTCTGCATGTATATGAAAAATTTATATAAAGGGAGAAAGGTAGAGATGAAGTAGGGGGAGACGGTGAGACTGACAGTTCCTCCCTGCTGTGTTCTCTTCCATGACAACATAGGTCAGGAAGAAAAAAAAAAAGATAGTTATACTATTGTATATACAAAGTGTCTGGAAAATCTTAATTAAATTTTGAAATTTCAAAGCTTAAAACTGTATCCAGATATTTGAGGCACCCTGTATCATTTTATTATATACAATATTTATGGTATGTAATTTTTTATAGTATATGTAATGATACTATAGCATATATAATATTTAAATTAAATCCCAAATATTTTTCCTACTGGAAATTGATGCTGTGATCATTACACCTGTCTCAGAGAAAGAGCTTACTGTCTCCCAAGGCAGCCTATTCAATTGTTGGACAGCTCTAAATGTTAGGAAGTTATTCCTTTTATTAAATGGAAACTTTCTGTTACTTTCTGTCCATTGGTTCTGTCCTTTGGAGCTCCAAAGAAACCTAGAATCAGTATAATATTGCCTCTTCCACATGACAGTCTCAAATATTTGATGATATTGATCTGTTCCTACTCGGAAGCTTTTCTTCTCCAGGCTAAATTTCCCCAGTTCCTTCAACCATTATTCATCCGGCATTGTTTGGAGTCACCTCCTCACCCGTGAGTCACTCCTTCATAGATGAGATTTAGCTTGTCAATGTCACTTCTTAAATTTGCCCAGAATTGCAATAGATGGGAACTGACCAGGACAAAGTACATCAGGATTTTCAACATCTTCATTCTGGGGTATGTTATTATTATTATTTTTTTGCTTTTTTTTTTTTTTGAGGGAGGAAGGCAGGGCAATTTGGGGTAAATGACTTGCCCAAAGTCACATGGTTATTAAGTGTTAAGTATCTGAGGTCGAATTTGAACTCAGATCCTCCTGACTCCTAGACTGTTGCCCTAGTCACTGTGCCGCCTAGTTGCCCCTGGGGTATTTATTAATGTAACTTAAAATTCGATTAGACTTTTAGCAATCGTGTTAAATAAAATGAAAGGAGGAAAAGATCACAGATATTGTCTAAAATGAGATTTCTGAATTATTTTTGGATTTTCCTCTTCCATGCTCTCCTCCTCTTCCTTTGCCCTCTCTCCCACAACTGTCATGGATAATTAAGAGTCAATTCTACTAACATGAGAGGGAAGTCAGCCAGTTAATAAATATTTATTAAGCACCTACTATGTGCCAGATACCATGCTAAGCACTGGGGATAAAAATACAAAAAAGAAAGACCATTTCTATCCTCAAAGTGGGGTGGGGTGAGAAGGTATGGTGTAGGGGCATGATGGAAAAATCAACAGAGCGAAGCCAGGAGGGAAACGAAGAGATTTCTGTCAGGAGTCTCTTCCTTAAATGGAGGTTTTGGAGTTTATCAATCCTCCCAGCAATCAAAAGTACAAAGGATACTGATGAGGTATGAGTGCCAAGGGAGATTCAATCTTGCAGTACGATGGGGTCTCCTATTGATGAAGTTCCTGGGGACACAGTAACAGAGTCTTGACTGAATATGAAGAGAAACTGGGATTATTTTTTGGCTTTTCTTTTTGTTTTAAATTTTGTTTTTCTCAATTAACACTAGAAGGAACAGACAAATAAATTGTTGCAAATTAAAAAACCCCATCATTTTATTATAATTATTTGTGCAACTACTTTAAATACAAATAATTATAAGTAGATATAATTTTACCTTGAAAAAACTTTCCATCCTAATATCTTCATTTTCTTTGCTTTATAGAAAAAAACCCTGCAGCATCACTTGATAAAGCTTGATCCCTTGATACATTCTTAAATTTTGGTCCTTCTTAAGCATCTTTTCTTCTAATCTCCTTCCTCCTACCCACTGGGAAAAGAAAAGAGAAAAAAAAAACCGTTGGGACAAGTATGAATAGTTAAGCAAAACAAATTCCCACATTGTCTTGGCCTTATAGAAAAGGTTAAGGGTGTCATAGAGTCTTAGAATGTATCTACTCTAATTCCCTTTATTTTAAAGATAAGGAAAGAAACTGAGGCACAAAGTGGTTGAATAATTTGGGCAATGTAACATAGCTTGATATCATTTACTTCTCTGCGTTTAAACAGCCCTGATTAGAACTTCTGCTAGATACAGCAGTTCTCAAACCTGTGGGTTGAAACCCCTTTGGGGTCAAATGACCCTTTCACAGGGGTCACAGGGGTCACCTAAGACCATTTGGAAAACACATATTTCCGATGGTCTTAGGAACCGAGACACCGATCCTCTGTCTCCAGGTGGGTCCGCCCACATGCAGATATGCCCACATATGAGTATTAAAGGGTCATGGAATTAGGAAAGTTGAGAACCACTGTGCTAGAGTGTTATGGGAATCTAAAGATCTTCCCTGCCCCTAGGCCCTTTGCTAATGTGGC
>JAQQSV010014814.1:0-12205 GCA_028646515.1 Pseudochirops corinnae
GAGGACAGTTTTGCACAAAAAAGGAACACATTCTCATTGCCCAAGTAGAATCTAACTAACCAATTATGCCATTGGTGAGAGACTTTTAAACCCTGAGGCCACAGAAGGCCAATGTTTGATAGGACACTTTATTGTCTTACTACAAGCCATTTACAATATGTTACCTGTGTAATTTTGTTGATATGATCAAGTGAAAAGATTTAATGATGAAGATATTGACTGTAAGGTTGAGACCCATAACAAAGGTTACCAAGATCTGGAGCATAGAGAGTTCAAACCTTGAAGCCCTTATCTACAAGGTGGAAGGACGCCAACAGGAGAACATCTTGGGAGTTTCCTAGAACACATTTGGGGACAAGCCATACAGAACAGGAAGCCATAAAGTTAACCACGTATCACATCTTGCAAGTCAATGTCTTAAGTTAAAAAAAAACATTACACTGCATCTGGACAGTAGCCACCATTTGCTCAAAGTTAGACATTTAATATCATATAATGCTTCACTAGCATCCAGGTTTCTCTTGGAAGAGTAGAAATTGGGTTATGATCCCCAAAGACAAGGAACCCCTCAAGTGTAGTGTTAGATGCTACTGGGATGCCTATCCAGATACTAAAAAGGACATCTTCGATGTGCAGGATCCACAGGTTCCCCACCCCTGGATTCTAATTGATATCCTTTCCTTAAAAACCTCCCTTTTAAAAATTATCACTATGAATATAAGAAAAAGAGGTAGTGTGATATAGTAGCTGGAAAGGTGATGTCAGGAGAGAATAAGTAATAGATCTGTGACTTCACTGGTATAGGGACCTTCCTGGGGAGCAGGTTCCCTCCACCAATGTAGGTTAGCACCTTATCTGCAACTTGTAGGCTTAGCATTCTAAGAAGTTGCTTGGCTTGCTCATAGTTATCTAGCTGGTACACGTCAGAGGCAGGATTTGAACCCAGGGCCTCATGACTCTTTTTTCATTTAACTGATCTTATGTTTGTGTCCTGATTCTTACAAATCTCAAGAAACTCATTGACAACGAGCACATAAGATTTACTGTCTAAATAGTCTGAAGACAGAGATATTCTGGGAAGAGATACATAACATTAGGTAGAAGATAAGCATCTTGAGGACAAGTGCTGTTGTGTCTTCGTATGCCCTGCACCTAACACAGGGCCTGGCACATAGAAGGCACTTAATAATAATGTCTACTAAACTGCTGAAGCCTTTGTGACTCTGCCTATCCCTCTTTTCTATGTGCTCATCATGTATGAAGAGGACACCAAGGCCTCATGGTCAGTAGGGAATTTCCTTTGGGCTATCTTGTTGGGAGTGAGATGGATTTGCCTTGGGTCATCTGCGTTCTTGCGCAACTGGAATCAAAGGTGTAGTCTGTGGTCACAACATGGAGCTAACTAGCCTTCTGGGGACCAAACCTGTGACCTTAGGTCTCTTAACACCATGGTGTGGCCATCTGAACTGGTCAGCCAGAACCTACTTTCTATTCTCAAACATGTTTCTAGAATAGTTAAAAGACTTTGGAGTCAGAAGACCTGAATTTTTAGACCCAGTTCAATTTAATCAATTCTGCTTGATGATATATTAAGAACTTACCATGGGCAAGATACCCTATTAACTGAAACCTTAGGCAAGTCACTCAATTTCTCTAAGCGTTACTTTCTTTATCCATAAAACAATACTGACCCAGCCTGTCTACAGGGTTGCTGTGGGTTTCAAAGAAGATAATGCTTAAACAACAAAGTTCTATATGAGTATTGGATAGTATTATTGCTGTTGGATTCTTGCTGAAAAGCCTCTTCAAGGATAAGGAACCAATTCATGATTTTAAAAGTAAGATTAGATTTACACAAGCAAAAGGAAATGATGTATTCAGAAAAAAGTCAGTATATTAACTATTACATTACCATTATCAGGAAGGCTAAGTAGTTGAGTCATGGAGGAAGTTGATGAAGGAAGCAGCTGTTAGAAAGGCCTTGAAAAGGGTGCCAACCTTTCTCTTACCCTGGAGCGACCGCCAATCAGCAGCTACTTGCCATTATAATTCTGTATCTTGTTGACAGATTTTGTGTGAGAATAATGAGAACAGGAAACAGGTGAGTCTTGATGTTGGGCTATGAATAGTGGTTGTCTTGGTGAGGAGTGTCAGGAAAGTTGCTCTTGTATGTAATATTTGTGCGCTCTCTCTCTCTCTCTCTCTCTCTCTCTTTCTCTCCTCTGTCTCCTTCTCTTCTGTCTCTCCTCTCTGTCTCCTTCTCTCTATCTCTGTCTCTCTCTGTCTCTGTCTGTCTCTTTCTCTCTATCTCTGTCTCTGTAGTGTCATTTTTGGTTTTGGCTCTGCAGGTTCCCATGTGGCACATTTTCACTCTAGGTATGAAAAAATGTGCCTAGAGTCAGTGGAAGCTGTATCCCTGAGAATATACTTTCTGAGTCCGTCATTCATTCATTTATTCTTTCATCTGACAAGCATTTTTTAATAGTATACTTGTGCCAGAGGGTACTGGATCCTGGTAGTCAGCATCTTTGGGACTCTGACAATTCTAGCCCTTGTCTCTACACATGGAGGGAAAGAGGTAGTTTCCATTAGTGGAGACAGTTGAGTTAATGGGAGCCACTAATTAGCTGTGTGGCATTGGACAAGTCACAGTATGTCTCTAGACCTCAGGTTCCTCATCTAGGAAATGAAAGGCTGTGACCTTGAGCAAACTATCTCTCTGGGCTTCCAGTTGGTTCCTCTATAAGATGAGGGGATTGGCCTTGCTGGCCTCTGAGGTCACTTCCATCTCGAAATCTGTAATCCAATGACCCTATGACTAGAAAACATCTCTAGTTCTTTCTAATTCTGTATCCTGTCATCCTATGAAAATTGAGGATGGGTTGGATGCTCCCTTTTCAATATTCTTGATCCAGTGGAAACACTTACCCAGACTAGAACATTTATCCAGTCTCTTTCTTGGTTGGAGGCAATCATCTAGCTTGATTAAAAACTGGCTCCAAATGCTACTGCATTTATTGTTTTTCCTAGGGAGTCAGACCTCCTATAAACAATCCATTTGGGCCACTGAAGTAGAAATTAATACATCTTTTATATTTACATGGCTCCTCCTTACCTACCACCCCTAATGTTCCTCCATGACTCCCTCTTTTAAATCTTCCTCTTTTAGGCTCAGTTCAGGTACCACCTGCTCCCTAAAGCTCTTACTCATCTTCTCCTGGTAAAAGTATTCTCTCCTTCACATTTTCATAGAGCTTTTAGTGTCTTTTCTTTGTCTCATATTTTATCTTGTATTATGCCCACCTGTGGGCCTGTCATAGTCCCTCTATTAGACTATAAGCCTTTTGAGGGCAGGTATTGTGTCATTTTTCAGCTTAGTATCCCCATGAGTTAGCTCAGAACCTCACTTCCTCTACTAATTCAGATTTGCACCTCTTCTGCAACTTCTAGTCTTTGAATGTTGGCTGAGGCACTGAGAGGTTGAGTGAGTTTGAGGCACAGGCCATGCTAGCTTCCAGGTCTTTCCTCCCCCAGGTCAGCCCTCTGTCCACTACACCGAGCTGCCTCTCACAGTGAGCACTTAATGATAATTTGTTGATGATGCATTTAAGTATGTTTCTAATTCTTCCCCTCTCCACTTTTCCCCCTCTAATGTCACAGAAACATCCATTGTCATGTTCCTACACTGCCTTATTGTGGTATGGAGGTGACTAGATTTGACAAGACTATGCCAGTGGAACACAAAGTCTGGTACCTCCTTCCAAGCTGGCAAGGCTTTGAATGTGGGTTTGATGTGTCTGCCATCTGTGGAGCAGCTTCAGCAAGATCAGAGAGTCTTGGCATCAGGTTGGTCATCAGAATATGAACTATTTATCCACAACAACTCTTAAAAACCCTCTGCTGAGCCATAGAGAGGCTGTGAGTTCTAGAGCCTTAAGTTGGTCAGGGTGACTAGGGTAGCCAGCATCTGAAGCAAGCCAGTAGATTGCTGCCCTCAGCCCCTGGGAGTCTTCTGTTGGCCCCCACCATGTGGTACAGCCTCTCAGGATGTGAGCCTTCTTTCTGTTACCTCCTCTTTGTCTCCTCTTTGGGGGAAGGGAGCACTAGCTGTGCTTGAGGACCTAGGGCTGAACTCTGAGAGATCCCTAGGCTCCAGACTTCCTGGTTGTTTTCCTTATGGAGAGACACATGTATGGACTAAAATCACAGATCCTTGAGGGTTAAAGTTGATCGTGGAGGACATGTTTAATGTGATATTATTGGGTTTTTTTTTTCTTTAGGTTTCTCCTTCAGATGATCTTTCCCTTGTTTCTAAATTCTTGGGAAACTGATAAATTTTATTTACAACCAAAGTCACCCAAATTTTATTGTGTTACACTGCAATACTTCCCTTCTTAAAAACCTCATTTGTTTACTTCCTTTGCTAATTTATTCCAGGCTGTTCTGGTCAGATCCAGGAATCACTGAAGACCAAGAAACACAAGAAACAACACTCATAGCCTTGTCTGGAGTATTGACAAACACTTCCTGAGCTTTACCAGAGACATTACATAAAGGAGCTCAAAACAACCAATGGAAATAAACTCTCCTGGTTGCTTGGCTGAAGTGACCAATCAGCTCCATCAAAGCATTTGAGCCAGGAACTCTGTGATCTCTTCATATTGTGTCAGCAGGCCTCAAGTGGGTTACATATTTGAGCTCATCAAATTCATTACTGAGAAAAAAAAATCAAGTTTGCTTTAAAAAAGATATCCATAAATTTAACACTTAGCTTACCAGATTCACGCACACAACACAAAGTTCTGTGGAAATGTGGTAATTATTCCAGATATGAAAAGGTGGGCTTGGAATGAAAAACTCTGGGCTCAAACCCTGCCTCTGTCATTTACTATCTCTGTGACCCTGGACAAGTCATTTAACCATAACCTCTTTGAGCCTCAGTTGACTCACCTATAAATGAAAAAGGGGTCTCTTTGGAGAATACCAAACATCTTCTTATTAACTGTTAAGTCAAAAGAAATGATGACTCAGTGGATCTTTAAAAGTGAGTGACCCTGCCCTCACAACTCTCTTTTCTTATAGTTGAGAATCTTGTCAGGATTGTTTCTATCTATTTTCCATGAGGGGTAAAAGGAGACTGGCTCTCCCTGTCTCCTAACCTGGCCACCAAGCAGCCAGGAACACGTGGTAAGTAAAGCACATATCTTTAAATCTAGCTTGGGTTTTGGGTGGCCTCCTTTGGGCATTTTCTTTCCTGATCTTAGGTGTATGAGTATCTAGCCTGAGGTAGATCTGTTCAGGCTTGGAGACCACCTTGTGAGCCTGAGAGGTTGAGGGGTGCTAGATCCTTTGGACAGAGCTGAATGGTGCCAGAGTCCTCAGAAAACATCTTCAGTGTTCTTATGGAAGAGGATCACTGGTTAGATGTTGAGGCCAATCCCTGGCCTGGTATTCCAGAAGACACAGGCTTGGAGAAAGACTGTACAGAGCTGTGGTGAAATGTAAAACACCTAATCAACAGTCTTGTGAACTATTTGGTATATATATATATCCTTAAATGTCTATCATTGCACACTTAATATAACAATAGTCATGTGATAAGCCTCTATATCCTGATTTGTCTTTCTGTTTTAAGCCTTGTTAAGTGTTTCTTTAATGTGTAGAAAATACACATATGAAAAATGTTCTAAATCACTATTGATTAGAGAAATGCAAATTAAAACAACTCTGAGGTACACCTCAGACCTATCAGAAATAACAAATGCTGGAGGGGAAGAGGGAAAAGAGGTACACTAATAAATTGCTGGTGGAGTTGTGAACTGGTCCAATTGTTCTGGAGAACAATTTGGAATTATGTTCAAAGGGCAATAAAACTGTGCATACCTTTTGACCAAGAAATACTACTGCTTCAAATAGATTGAAGAAAAAGGAAAAGGACATATTTGTACAAAACTATTTGTATCAACTCTTGTTGTGGTGGCAAAGAATTGGAAATTGAGGGGATGCCCATCAGTTGATGGAATGGCTGAACGAGTTGTGGAATATGATTGTGATGAAATACTACTGTGCTACAAGAAATAATGAAGATTATAGTTTCAGGGGAAAAAAAACATGGCAACACCTGTATGAACTGATGCAAAGTAAAGTGAGAAGAACTTGAAGATCATTGTGCACAGTAGCAGCCATATTGTAGTGCTGATCAACTAGGAAAGACTACTCTGATCAATACGGTAATCCAAGACAATTCCAAAGGACTCATGATGAAAAAATGCTATCTACTTCCAGAGAGAGAAGTGAAGAACTCAGTGCAAATAGAAATATAATTTTCACTCTTTTTTTTCCTTTTTTTCCTTTTTGGAGGGCATTTGGGGTTAAGTGACTTGCCCAAAGTCTCACGGCTAGTAAGTGTTAAGTATCTGAGGCCAGATTTGAAGTCAGGTCCACCTGACTCCAGGGCCGGTGCTCTATTCACTGTGCCACCTAGCCACCCTTATCATTTTCATTCTTTCTTGCTTTTTTGTGATATAGCTAATACGGAAATATATTTTGCATGATTTCATATGTATAACTGATATCATTTTGCTTGCCTTCTCAGTGAGTGGCGAAGGGATAGGAGGGAGGAAGAGAATTTAGGACTCAAAATTTAAAAAGAAAAGAATTTCAAAAATGAATAAATAATGAATTAAAAATAAAACAAACAAAAAAGAAAATGAAGAAGGCAGAAAAAAACCTTTTCTTAAAAAAAGAGAAAACAAAGAAATAAATGTGGGGAAAACCCAGAAATTCTTCCTTGGGAATGCAAAAAAAAAAACCCCAAAGCATGATGCTTATTAATAATTCTGTAACATAAATTACAAATGATCAAGATAATAATACTTTTAAAAAGGGGTTGTTAACCTGGGGTTTATGAGCTTGTTTTTTTTATATTTCAACATAGTTGGTTTATATTTATATTTTTATATTTCAAAATAATTGTATGTATTTTGTACATTTTAAAACATTATTCTGAGGAAGTCCATAGGCTACACCAGCTTGCCAAAGGGGATCATGATACAAAAAAGGGTGACAAGCCCCTGTCTCAAACAGATCATAGGTTTAGAAATGGAATAGATCATAGAGGTAATCAAGTACACCCTGCTCATTTTACAGATGGAGAAATTGAAGCCTTAGGGAGGTTAGGATGGTGATTTGCCTAAATTCACACAGGGAGCAGAGGCAGAATTTGAATCCAAGTCCTCTAAAACTAGTGGTCATTCTCTTGCACCAAGGCTGGCTGTATATCTTGGTTCAAGTAATTTGGAGGAAAAATCACTGTAATGTTTTGAATCATCAATCCTTAAAGATGACAAAATAATGGTTTGCATTTTTTAACCAAATCACTTTGACCAATTGGGTAACAGGAATCAGCAGATGTGGGCAGGAGTTTTGGCTGCTGAACTAACCAAATATAAGACCTTGGATGAGTTACATTATATTTCTGAGCCCGTTTTTGTCTTCTTTGAAATGGATATGATGATCTTTGTGTAATAAGACACTGGAGATAAAGAGATGCACTTCCTAATTTCTAATTTCACAGGGTAATAAAGAAGGTGGCTTGCAACCTTTAAAATACCACAGAAATCTTAGCTTTATTGTTCTCTCTTAAGGTCTGTTCCAATAATGATGCTGAATTTTTGAAGGGTTGTTAGGCGAGCACCAAGATTCTAGTGCCCTCTTGTGGCAATCTTCAGAAGTTCTCTCTTCCACTTTCTCTGCAGCCTACTACTGTACTTTCAATTCACCAGTTCCCTCATATTTCGGTTCTGTATGACTAGAAGCTGGGCTTCTTCACCAAAACACATGGCACAAAAGAAAAATGTCCATTGTAAAGGATGAAGTGTCACTTGCATGAGAAAAGCACACACTAGCAAAATGAGAGAACTGTCCTTCCCAATGTTGCTACCACAACACTCCATCTTCAGTCTCAGTGCCTTTGCACTGGCCATGCCCTCTGCCTGGAATGAACTCTCTCCTCATCCTCACTTCAAAGAGTACCTCTCTTTTACTATGCTACTTAAGCACCATCATCTACATGAAGTCTTTTCTGATTCCACCAACTGCTATAACCCTCCCTAACAAATTGCCTGCTATTTGATTACTTTATATAGACTCATATTTATTTACCTTATAGTCATTCTACATTTGTTTTTTTTAATAGTACTTGTGGTCTCTCCCATTAGAATGTACATCAACTCATTGCAAGTAGGTATCTTATCAATGTTTGGACTTGTATTCCCTAGGGCCTAATACAGTATATGTGGAATAGAGGCAGCTAGGTGGTGCATTGACTGCAGCACTAAGTCTGGAGTCAGGAAGACCCAAGTTCCAATTCTACCATCTGCTCTTACTAGCTGTGGGACCCCATGCAAGTCTGTCTGTCTGTCTGAGTTTCCTCTTCTGTAAAATGGGGATGTCCTAGGGTTGTTATTGAGGATCAAATAAGATAATATTAGTAAAATACTTTGCAAAACCTTAAAACCTAAAAATAGGTCAAGGAGAGAGAACTTAAGAATGAACTCCTGGAAAATCACATTTTTTAAAGATCCTGGACACTATTTTGAGAAATAAGAAAGGAAAACTACCCAGATCTATTAAAACCAGAGGACAAAGTGATGAGGGAAAAAAATCTACCCATCACCTCCTGAAAGAAACCCCAAAAAGGAAAAGTGCCAAAAGTGTCAAATCCAGTCCAAATCCAGAGCTCCCCACAGCCAAGGAAAAATACCACAAGCCTTCAGAAGAAGAGATTCAAGCAGCAAGGAACCACATTCAGGATCACATAAGACTTGACTTCTATTAAGAATGAGAAGAGGGGTGGCTAGGTGGCACAGTGAATAGAGCACTGGCCCTGGGGTCAGGAGGACCTGAGTTCAAATATGACCTCAGATACTTAACACTTACTAGCTGTGTGACCTTGGGCAAATCACTTAATCCCAACTGCCCTACCTTCCCTCCTCCAAAAAAAAAAAGCAAAAAAAAAAAAAAAGAATGAGAAGGATCTTTGAATACAGTATTCCAAAAGACAAGAGATAGGCTCGTAAGCAAAAACAAAGTTACTTTTCAAAGCTGAGCATAATCCAATAGAGGGGGAAAATGGGTTTTTAATAGGGTAGAGGACTTTGTAGCATTTTCAATGAAAAGACTAGAGCTGAGTAGGAACTTTGAAATATAAATGCAAGAGTCCAGAGAAACCTTTTAGGTACATTTATTACATTTGGTACATTAATTTGAACAGTTGGATATATAATGATGTAGCTCTAACATTCGAATAGGGAGAGAAGAAGCTAGTGTCCCTTCAGAGTATTAATGTCTTCAATAGTCTGATTTTTTTCCCTCTGTTTGCTCATTTCCCCAGTAAATTATTTGACTTTTTAGCTCTTTGTCAAAGTAGGACTCTGCTTCCAGTGTGTGTTTGGGGGTGTACTGTCCCAAGCTTCAGGAGTTTTCTGCAGTTTTTTTCAGAGATATTTCTAGGGATCTGTAAATTTTCAGTTCTTCCAAGGTGTTAGTATGATCAAATGAGAGGTGTTTACTCCTTTCCTGGTCTGTGCTCTGGTCTGTGAGTGACCACAATCACTCTTTTCTGCCTTGGAACTGTGAGGATTCCCTCTCCACCACTGTCACAAGTTCTACCACACCAGCACTCTTCCTCGTCCCAGAACTGCCAACTAGGACTGTGACCCAGATCCAATCAGACAAGAGAATCCTGTCTTAGTGCCAGCGAAGAGATCCTTGCAATCCCCCTCTGATCAGCTGCTTGATCTCCACACTATCTGTGGGCCAAAAACTCTGGAAGCAGCTGCCACTGCTGCTGCCTCCACTGCTGCCGCCTCCACTGCTGCTGCCCTGGGGCTGGAGCCTGACTGAGTTCCTCTCACCCATGTCCGACAGGCCTTTCCTACTAACTTTCTAAGTTATCTTTGGCGTTTGTGGGTTGAGAAGTCTGAAAACCGCCACAGCTGCCAGTGAGTCAGTGCCCTGAAGCCTGCTCCACCCCATCTGTGCTGGCGTGGTCCATGCTGGACTGTGCTCATCTCTCAAACTGGTGCAATAGACCTTTCCTGTTGACCTTCCAGGTTGTCTTGGGCTAGAAATTTGTTTCACTCTGTCATTTTGTGGGTTCTGCTATTCTAGAATTTGTTTAATTTTTTACAGGTATTTGGAGGGGTTTGGGGGAGAGCTCAAGCAAATCCCTGCTTTTACTCTGCCATCTTGGCTCCACCTCCCTCCCTTAATATCTTCAGAGTATTGAGGGAGGTAAATAAGAAAAACTGAGAACCTAAAGATGGATGGGTTCTATTCTGAGATTTTGAGGAGGAGAAAAGGGAGGGCAAAAGGAACACATGACTGCAGAAAGGTGGAAGAAGGGAGGACAACTTGCTTTTCTAAAAAATGTGAATTTTGAGAAGCATATTTACATGGAGGAAGGGATGGGGTAGTAAGCAGCAGATATCTTATCCTATCTCTCTCTTATCCGAAGTGGACAATGGGGGATTGAACATAGACAGACAGTATGGTGTAGAAATACATCAAACTCAACAGCAAAACAAGTGGAGATTGGGTGAGAAGTATGGAGAGGTAGGATAATATCCAGGAAGAACAGTAAGAAGCAAGACAAACTTCCTGATACTGAAGGGGGAGATTAAAAGGGAAAAAGAAAAAGAAAAGGACTCCACTCTAAGAGGGAGGGTAATGGCTGAGCAAATTGTGGTGTGGATGTAATGGAACATTATTGTGCCATACAAAATGATAAAAGAGATCATTTCAGAGAATGCTGGGTAATATGAACTGATATAGAGTAAAGTGAGCAGAACAAGGAAAACAATTTCTAAAAGGACAACAGCACTGGAAAGAAAACAACTTTGAAAAACATAAAAAGTCTCATCAATGTCATGATTACCCATGTGTCCAGAGGACCTATGATAAAGCATGTCACCGACTTCGAGACAGAGATAGAGGATCAACTCACGGTTCAGAAAGACACATACATTTTCGTACAAGGCCATTGTTTTGCTTGTCTAAGCTGATTTGATACAAAGACTTCTTCCCTTTCTTTCTCTCAGTTTTTAATTTGGGAGAGGGAGCTGGGAGAAGAAGCTAGTAATAGTGAGAGCCATTGAAATATTTTTAAAAATACATAGAAGGGAACTAAAAAAGATTCAGGAGGAAGCAGAGATAAGCAGAACAAAGAAACCAAAGGCTGTTGGACCACTTGTAATGTCTATTCTAGTGATACACATACACACACACACACACACACACATGTATATGGGTTGGATTGGACTAGATGCTGACTAGGGTGCCTCCTGACACCCTCTGTATAAGAGACAGTTTCAAATATAAAAAATTAAATGGGAGCAGCTAGGTGGCGCAATGAATAGACCTGTCCTAAAGTCAGGAGGGTCTCAGACACTTGACGCATACTAGATGAGTGACCTTGAGTAAGTCACTTGACTCCAGTTGCCTTGCCTTCCCCCATCCAGAAAAAATGAAATGATCTTGTACAAGGAAAATTTTCTGAGTGTCTGCTTCAAAGTATTTGTATTTTTGCTCTTAATTCTCTGAATCCTTGAGGTAATAATTGTGTGTGTGTGTGTCTGTGTGTCTGTGTGTGTCTGTGAG
This sequence comes from Pseudochirops corinnae, assembly GCA_028646515.1. NCBI lineage: Eukaryota > Metazoa > Chordata > Mammalia > Diprotodontia > Pseudocheiridae > Pseudochirops > Pseudochirops corinnae. The sequence goes on from JAQQSV010014814.1 coordinate 11,662, forward strand.
TGTGTGTGTCCATATGGAAGGGATTGTGGAACCTTAAGCAAATGCCATGATGCTTATTCTTCTCATTAACAACAGCTATGGATTAATCCATTGGGAAGGGTGTGCCCAGTGCAGGAGGGCTGTTTGGGTTCTTGTATCAGGTGTACAACCTTCTAGAACAGGGTTCTTAACCTTCTTCTGTGTCATGAGCCCCTTTGGCAGTCTGATGAAGTCTTGAGGCCCCTTCTCAGAATGATGTTTTTAAATGCAAAAAAGCAAATACATAGAATTACACAAGAAATCAATGTATTGGAATACAGTTGTCAAAATTATTCTTATAAGAATGATGCTGGTATGAGTCAGTCTTCCCTGGGCCAGAATTGAATTTACATTAAATGACAGAGAAAAGTGTTAGAAATGGAAAAACATAGACCCTTGTTTTGCCCACCCAAAGTCTCAGAGTCAGTTCTCAATGGAAGAAAAATGGGAAAACTCAAGCACCATAGTGAGGCTTCCTCCCTCCCCCCACCCCCATGAAAAAAATGAGTCTTGGAATGTTGGCCAA
>JAQQSV010014815.1:0-12205 GCA_028646515.1 Pseudochirops corinnae
GCGCCACAGGCTCCATGTGACCACATTCAGCCTATTAGGGAACAGAGTATACTTTCAAATATCCAAGGGTCCTCAGAGTTACGTAGCCACTTTAGCAAAGGGCCTAGGGGCAGGGAAGATCTTCAGATTCCCATAACAATGACTTTCTTGCATCATTTTCATTTCTTCACCAGTTGTCTGATCCCCTTACCATCTCAGGGCTGAAAATTCTTGAAGTAGTTGCTGCAGGCACTGTTGTTGCTACTGAATATGTGGGCTCTGGACAGGCCTCCACCCAAGTCTCACAAACTTTCCCTGCCAACCTCCTAATTTTTCTTAGGCCAGAAAAAGTCTCAACCTGACCTTTTGGTGATTCAACCACTCCAAAATATGCAAATTTGATTTGAGGCATCATTTTAAAGTTGTTTGGAGGAGAATATTGAGAGAATTCAGCTGGGTTGCCTCTAACCCACAATCTTGGCTTCAACAAACTTTTTAAATTTTATGTTTCCCCCAGTGCCTAACATAACACATAGTAGGCACTTAATAAATGTTTGATGTGATTTCTGCACATATATTTTTAATATGCAAAGCTATCTCTAGCATGAACCTATATATGTGTAGGTAGTTAAGCCTAAATTGATTGAGATTAAAACAAAATTACTGGTACAGCAGAACACTTAATAAAAGATTTTCAAAGAAATTCTATTTCCCTGTCCTTTCCCTTGATTGGTGATTTGGAACAACTGATAGACCTGATAGAGCAATGAGAGCTTCCTTATTCCTGTTTGCCCTAACAGACACAGCAGGTTCCAAAGACAACAGCTTAGGGAATGTTTTCCTAAGCACTTTGTACCTTCCATTGTCTGGTTTGACCTTCTCAAGGGAAGTATCATTTCTTTTGCAGGTCCTGTATTATTTTTGTTGGTTTCCTCTGAGAATTCTGAGGCTGTTAGAGAAGTCCAAGGCTTCCTTATACTTCCAGGCTATTCCTTGTCATTCCCTCCTTTGGAATGAGGGAGAGAAACAAGACTTCCAAGCAATGATTATACTTTCCTGGCATGTCAATCATGGTGTTTGAAATGTTATTCAAGGTGATAGAAAAATATTGTTCCTGCCCATTCCCTTAATCCAGAGATTGGAAAAAACTAGAGGAAATTCTCAGAATGGTACAGTGAAGATAATTTATAAGCAGAATTGACCTAAACCAGTTGGCATTTGAGAGAATAAGCTAAGATAAAAAGCTACAATTTCTGCCACTTACAATTGCCTGGGTTGGCATTGATTAGCCTGCCTTCTTGTGTTGAGCCAGTATGCTCTGACATGAACTTTGTGCCTATCTGTGAACTTGAGAGCACAAAATCCAGCAGTGCCAATCAAGTCAGTCACCATCAGGTGCAGTAGACCTCTCTGATACTTCAATATGACAAGGAATTTGTAATATTATTGGTGTGAAATACTGATTTAAGAAAAGTTTACAAAGAAGACAATACTAACTATCAACCCATAACTATGCTATCATTTCTATAAGATGAATGCAGGAGCTTAGCATTTGATAAATCCAGAGATGCAGCTACTGGGAAAATGACTCACTATTCAACAAAAACTATTAGGGGGGGTATTAGATTTTTGCAAACATCTCATACTATATTCCATGGGGATCACCAAAGGAACTTATGATTTACATATAAAACATTACAACATAAACTGAGAAGGAAGAAAGAAATTACCTTTTAATCTATGGACAGGGGAAGACTATGAACTATTCAAAGGAAAGGGAATAGCATAAGAAAAAAGAGATGATTTTGACCATACAAAATTAAAAATAATTTCCCCAAATTCCACCAATGCAGCTAAAATTAGAAAGGAAATAGATATTTAGGAAAATGTATGCTGTAAGTTTCTTTGATAAAAACATCATATCTAATGTATATGTGTGTGTGTATATACGTATATATATGTGTATGTATACATATATATGTATATAACATATGACCAATCCTTTGACTATATTGGGAAAAGGTTCTTGTTCTTAAATATTTGAACCAGAATGAAAGTGGTTGAACGAAACCAGAATTTAAGAACAACAATTCCCAAAAGGTACAATTTTCTTAAAAATGTTTTTTTTACTTTATTCTCTCTTTTTTTGAATTTATTTATTTACTTTTAGTTTACAACATTCAGTTCCACAATCTTTTGAGTTTCAAATGTTCTCCTGCTTTCTTCCCCCCTCCCCTCCATAGCAGCATGTAATCAAATATAGGTTCTACAAATACCTTCATGTTGAATGTTAGTGATGTTGTAAAGAAGAATTATAACCAATGGGATGAACAATGAGAAAGAAAGGACAAAACAAAACAAAACGAGAGGGAGAAAATAGTTTGCTTCAGTCTGCAGACTCTGTAGTTCTTTCTCTGGATGAGGATGTCCCTTTCCATTGTGAGTCTTTTGTAATTGTCTTCTAACCTTGTATTGCTGAGAGGAGCCCAGTCTATCAGAGTTAGTCATCATAAATATGATGTGTCTGTAATTGTGTACAGAGTTCTCCTGGTTCTACTTTCCTCACTCAGCATCAGTTTATATAAGTCTCTCCAAGTTATTATGAAATCCATCTGCTTCTCATGTCTTATAGCACAATAGTATTCCATTATATTCATATACCACAACTTCTTTAGCCATTCCCCAATTGATGGGCATCCCCTTGATTTCCAAATCTTTGCCACTACAAATAGAGATGCTATAAATATTTTTGTGTGTATGGATCCTTTTAGTTTATTTCCTAATGAAGGTCTACTTTCTCTTCCTCATACCAACTTCCTTCAACAAATCAACAAAAACAAAACCCTCATTACAAACATGTATGTTTAAGGAAGAGAAATTCTTATACTGGATATTTAAAATTTTTTAAAAAATGTTTTATTTATTTCAATAAATACTTCCCAATTACATTTAATTTTTAACATTCTTTTTAAAAATGTTGAGTTCCAAATTCTCTTGTTCCTTCCTGCCCTTCTGTCACCCCTTAAGAAGGCAAATGATATTTCAATTATATATATGAAGTCATGTAAAACATGTTTCCATATTATGCCTATTGCAAAAGAAAATATACACACAGAGAGAAAACTAAAGAAACTGAAAAAAGTATACCTCAATCTGCATTTAGTGTTCATAAGTTCTTTCTCTGGATGTGAATAGCATGTTTCATCATGGGTCCTTTGGAATTGTCTTTGATTGTTGTCATGATCAGAGTAGCTAAGTCTTTCACAATTGAGCATTGTTATAGTATTGCTGTTACTATGCACAATGTTCTTCTGGTTCTGCTCACTTCAATTTGTATCAGTTCATATAAGACCTCCCAGGTTTTCTGCAACCATCCTGCTCATCCTTTCTTACTGCACAATAATATTCCATCTCAATTATATAACACAACTTTTCCAGACATTCCCCAATTGTTGGATATGCTCCTCATTTCCAATTCTTTGCCACCACAAAAAGAGCTCCTATAAATATTTCTGTATCTAAGTACTGGACTTTCAAGATCAATTCTCTTTACTCTCCCTACCAAGTTGTGATAAAAACAATATCTACTAAAATGCTGTCATGTAAGTTGGACTGTTATTTCTCAAGGCCCTAAAATGTAGACTAAGTTAGTTTTCCCCCTATGAGGCATAGAAACTTTTTACTTGTTTTATTGGTTCATGGGGGTAAGTTTATAGACATGTCTTTTTAGTTGCCTAGTCAGTTATTCAGTCAGAAAATGTTATTAACTTTATTGGTTGAATTACAAGATCAAAAGGTAGGTTGTGGAGAGTTAAGAAGAGAATGAGAAGAAAGCAAGTAGAGGCATCAATTGTAAATGGCTCTCTCAAGAATTTTAGCTGTGGAAGGGAGAAAAAATAGGATGATAGTAGAGAGGAACAAATCAAATGAGATTTTTAAAGCTGGGAGAGACATGGTTGTACTTGTAGACTATACAGAAGCAACCAGTAGTCTAAGAGAAATCAAAGATTAGTGAGACGATTGGGATGACATAGAGACCAAACTGCTGGAAAAGATGGGATAGAATGGATCTTGTGAATGCTACCTCTTCATGTGAGACAAGTGTAAAGGAGGAAACAGGAGAGAAAAGTATCTGAATGAAATGGGGTGAGGAGGGGGAGACAAGAGGGAACTCTTGGTGAATAGAGGGGGTGGGATGAGAAAGAACCAGAGAATGTCAACCTCTTCCCTCCATGATCTGCCATCAATAGCCTCCACTGAATGATTCAAATTGGATTGAGATATTAAGGGATACTTCAGACTTGGGTGATCTGTAGTGCCCTGGTGCTAAATTTCCCACCAAATTTTACTGGCACCACCAAGGATTGGCCATTCATTTCTTTCTTGTAAACACCATATTTCTTTCTCCCCCCTCACCCTCACTTAATAGCATTTCATTTTTTCCAATTACATGTAAGGATAGTTTTCAACATTCTCTTTTATAAGATATTGAGTTCCCATTTTTTTTCCCCTCTAAAGGTCAAGAATGTCAAAGGAACTAAAAAAAATAAAGGAAGGAGGTTTAGCAGTACAAGATCTTAAACTACATTACAAGGTAGTAATTATCAAAATTACTCGGTACAGGCTAAGAAATAGAAAGAGCAGAGGAGTAGAGTACACAGTACACAGTAGCAAATGATTGCAGTAACCTTGTGTTTGACAAGTGTAAAGACAAGGTTTTGGGTTAAGAATTCCCTATTTGGTAATGTATGTGTGTGTGTGTATTATGTAAATCTGGAGAGAACTAACAATGAATATATAAATTTATGTGCAGAGTTTCTTGATAGCAATAGAGATTAGAACATGTTTTTATTGGTACAAGGAACTTCCTGGTAAGGAAAACTCCTCTACAATTGCTGGAGGGTACCTTCTCTACAACCTACAACCTTGGGGAATCACCCAGAGAAATGAGACGTGAGCGACTATCCTAAGATCATACACCAGTATGCATCAAAGGTGAGACTTAAACCAGATCTTTTTAACTCCAAAGTCATTTCTCTGTCCATTTTATCACAGTGACTGTCTTAGAACTATACATACATCTATATCTATATCTATATCTATATCTATATCTATATCTATATCTATATCTATATCTATATCTATATCTATATCTATATCTATATCTATATATCTATATACATAAAACTATATGTATATATATATATAACATACATATTTGTGTATATATGTCAATACCAATATTGATATAAAAATAAAAAATATATATCATTCCATTTCGTATTTATGTCTATGAATATCATTATAAGTAGATAAAGTGGTTTAAAATATGTGTATATCCTTACATATTTGAGAAGATAGTCTTGTTACAGTTTTAATTATTCAAATTTTGGATGTTACTTTTTTGATTTTATACTCTTATGGGGCCATAGGTACAGAATAGCAGAGTCTAAGATCATCTGTTTACTTGGAAGAAGCTAAATAAGACCTAAATGTACAAATATTGGATCATTTTGGCAGCCAGTTTTGATTCCAACTCCAAATCCTCATATGATCCAATGAGTACGAAGTTCTTCAAGGATTAAGATATAGACTTGCAGGTTTGCTGTCATACCTACCAAAAACTTGAGGTGTATGGATGTTCAATGAGAGCTAGCACCTCTAGTGTGAGGGTTGCTGAGCACTTTTCAGAGCTGCTCATCCACCATTGGGGTCTATCTTTACCCAACTCTCCCCTGTAGCTCCAAGAAACTGTAGCATGTAGCAGCCATACCTCAGTAAAACTGTCTTGGTAGGTGGCTTAAATCAGGTTGACCAAAAGGTTGAGGTCAGGAGAAAAAGTATTTCATGTATGAGAGACAGATGAGTCAGCAGGCAACGTTAGGAGTGTTGGCCTTAGGTTGGCCACGGATGGTCATGTAAAGTAAAATGCCATCTTCCTATGGTATATCTCATCAAAACCAGCAGGCCTCAAATCCTTCAGTGAATTGGGGGGGGGGGGAAATGTCTACCCCAAGCATGTGATGACCTGCCCAGGTAGAACGGGCAGATGAAAACAATTTGTTCTAATGGCCCTGCAGGCAGCTGAAGCAGCCTCTGTGGAGTGCTTAGAGCTTGGTCAAATATGAAAGATGTCAAGGTAATCCACTGCCTCCTGGGACATCACTGGTTTTCCTTACTCCTGTCTTGTCACTGGACTCCAATGACTCTGGAAGAGAGAGTAAGGCTGACAATTTTGCCCAACTATGCTTCACTTCAATTCATGTTTAAGTTGTGACCAACCATGACATACTTGGTCCTCTTGAAAATGAGGGATGAACTACCACCATCAAAAAGCCCAGTCACTACAATACAGTTTTGTTCACTATAGTTTTCAGTGTCAGCAATGCATGGTTTATATATAACCTCCTGGTCAGTGACATGCAATTTAATGGAATTCCATATTCCTATAAAGTAGAAAAAAATAATCTGGTATGTATCTGGATCCACTGATTAGAATCAGCAGGAAAAGTTAGGGGTGTTGGCCTTAAGCTGACCACAGCTGGTCATTTAAGTAAAATGCCACCTTCCTATGATATATTTCATCAAAATCCTCTCACAAGTCATTGTGCCAGGAAGTCCTAATACTATATTTCCTTCTACTGAGCACAGGGGATTTTTAAGTGGATTAGGATAGTAGGTTTCCTGGGGGTGGGTAATATATTCAAAACTATGGCCTTGCTGAAGTACCATATAGGGAGACTTTGAGGTCATTGTGAAAATACTTAAGTGCATCAAACACAAAGTTTCCCTAATTTGTAATTTAGACAAGAGTCCAACTTGACAGGCAATTTATTTTGCTTCATTTTTTTATGAGACAATTCAAGTTTAACCCTGGTTAGGAACTTTGCAAGGGCCATAAAGGAGATCTAACAAGAAAGAGGAGGCAGCACAGTACATATTATACCCATTTCTCTAGTGAAGTAGAATAGATTCCAGGGATTCCAAGAGCATGAATGGAAAAAATGCATCTTTATGTTCATTAACATCTGAATGAAGTTTAGCACGTCCTTCCACGATAAATGTTAGCAACATGCATTATTCTTAAAAGGCTTTACCAGATTAATGAAGAGGTCTGAGACCCCAAAAGGTTAAAACTCTCTGCTTCAGACAGAGCTTGAAGAGTAAAGTACTGATACTGAGACAGAAGTATAAAAAGGACATATGTTGAGGATGGGGACATTACAAAACTCATTTGATTTTTTCAACACCAGGCTCTGATAAGCCCAGTGTTGGTGATGAGTGGAATCTTTGACCAGTACTGAGTAAATATAATCTTGCATAAGTTGCTTTACCCTGGCCCTAATATCCAGAGACACAAGACCAGCCAAGTCTTCTGGGAAGATGGGTAAATGGAAAAGGCAAAGTGGATGTCCTTTAATCTCTAAGGTCAATTAATCAGCAAGTATTTATTACCACTTACTATATAATAAATATATACTATATTTATTACCACTTACTATATTTATTACCACTTAATATATACTATATTCTATACTATATATAGAATACACTGTTCTAGGTATTGAAGATCCAAATATGAAAAGGAAAGCAGTCCTTACTCACAAGGAATTTACATACAGTGGACAATTTTTCCTGAATTTTCATTAGTGCTGGATTGATAATACAGGATCAGGAGTTCAAAAACATTGATAGTGCTTGAAATTTATTACCATGATGACAGCCTTTCCCAGGGAATCCTGATACAACTGAGGCTTTCTCTTTAGGTTTGATCAAGGTCCACATATTCTCCAAGTAACAAGAAGTAGCCTAAGAAGAAGGCTAGGAAGCTAACCCTCAGCCTCCACATCTAGTACTCTTCCCTGTCATAATAGATGACTTTCTATTTTGAAAATTCTTCTTCACAGGAATATCATTTTGTTCAGGCATAGCAAAAACCAAATTTAGCCCAATATTTAGCAATAGCAGCTTCAACCTTCCAGACAGCCTGATCCTATTTTTTCTCAAATCCTTTAAGCTACCAGTATCCAAATATTTGGAGAAATGGAATATTAATGTGACATTTTCTCTTTGGCACCCACACCGTACCGGTATCCAAACATTTTGAGAAAAGGAATGTTAATGTGATATTTCCTCTTTGGCCTTTAGTACTGCAACTTCTGCCAAGTCTCAGAGGAAAGGTCAGTTAGAAAGGGAATTCTTGAGGCTAAAGTGGGGAGTTGGAGTAACTCAGAAAAGAAAAATATTTAGACAATGTTCAGGTATAGTACCAGAATAAGACAATCTGATGGGATTTGTCAGATTCCTACTACATTTTATATGTTACAGAGTACATGCTTCTTTGATGCAAATTTAAATTTATCTATAACTTTCCACATATTCCATAAATTTTCCATAGGATATCTAGTTAAAAAGGTCTTCTTCAGGAATCTTTAATATTTCATGGATACCAGGATAATAGTCTGGCTATCTATCTGTAAATTCTTCCTCCAGCTACATATAGAAACTCATTCAACTTCTTTCTTTCTATGACTCTTCCAAAATAGGTCATCATTAGTAATATGCTGTAGCTGGCTTACATACACCATACATTTTTCCAACTACTTTAAGGTCTCCTACTATTTGGACTCTTCTGTAATAACTCTGTGATTCAAAACCATATAGCATCACTGAACATTAGTTTTATAACAAGGAATATATTGGACCATTGAAAGTGACATGCAAAACTGGTCCAGCCATTACACAGAATTATTTGGAACTATGCCAAAAGGACTATAAAACTTACCTTAAGACCCATCAATACCGCTACTAGGTTTATATTGCAAAGAGATAAAAGAAAAAAATAAAAGGAACCATATGTATAAAAATATTTGTACCAGCTCTTTTTGTTGTGGAAAACAATTGGAATTTGAGGGGTTGCTCATCAATTGGTGAAATGCTGAACAAGCTGTGGTATATGGTTGTGATGGGGTATTATCATGCTATAAGAAATGATGAAGGGATGGTTTCAGAAAAATCTTGCAAGATTTATATGAACTGATTCAAAATGAAGTGAGCAGAACAAGAAGAACTATGTACACAATAACAGCAATATTGTAACTACAATAAACTATAATAGATTTAGCTCCTCTGATCAGTACAAGGATTTAGAACAATTACAAAGCACTCATGATGAGAAATGCTATCCAGCTCCAGACAGAGAACTGATGAGCTCTTAAACCAGATTGAAGCACATTTTTTTCACTTTTTCTTGCTTTTTTGGTAACATGGCTAACAAGGAAATAGGTTTTGCATGGCTTTATATGTATGATGGGTATTATATTGTTTGTGTTCTTGATGGGTGAAGGAGGGGCTGGAAGGAGGAAAGAATTTGCAACTGATAATTTTAAAATAAATATTAAAAAACTAAAAGTGTTGATTGGCACAAAAAAACAAAGGAAGATTTGAGTAGAGAAAAGAAAATAAAGCATTCCTCCATTTCAGTGTAATTGTGAAACATCCTATATTATTTTTTTCTAGTTTGTTGGAGTATGAAATTCCATTAAATTGAGTGCCACCAACTGGGAGGTAACAGAAGAAGATGATAGCTTTTGGTATTTCATTCCCCATATTGACCTTGTCAAGAGGAAAACTTGAATGTCATTTTTTTTTGTTGCAAATTTCAATTTTTATCCATATCTTCTCATTCTTTCTGGTTCTTGTCCATGTTATTCTACAAATGCTCCATAGGGGATTTAATATTTCATGCTAAGCAAAAACAGTTAGGCTATCTATGTGTCATTCCTTATTCTCACTACAAATAGGAACTTATCCAACTTCTTTCTTTTTATGGAACTTCCTGTCTATGAGTTATCATTGGTAATGTGTTGCATCCCTGCTTACACCTATCATAAGTCTATCTGTGGATTTTTTGGTATCCTACTCTTTAGACTCTTTTGAGATAGTTCTGTGACTCAAAGCCATTTAGAATCACTGGGTAACTTAGCTTTCTAATGGGGGGAAACTTGGGATCATTGAAAGGGATGTGCAATTCACTGTTGAAAGGATTGTGGAAAGACAGGAGCTTGAATACACTTTTGCTATAGGTATGAATTGGTCCAAATATTCTAGTAATCAGTTTGGAATTATGATAGGCACATACATCAAGGAGGTTAAAAATCAAAGGGTGTAATATTCAGCTTTACAGTTTTTTAAATTTTAATTTCTCTTGGTTTTAGTGATTTGGTGCACTTTGTATAGTTGTTAATATTTTTCTTATTCTTTTGAGAACTGCCTGTTCACATGCTTTCGTCATTTATCTATTAGGAAATCTACCTTATTCTTATATATGTGAATCAATTCCCTATATAACTTAGATGTCAAACCTGGATATCAGGGATGTTTTGCAATTTTCCACTTGTTTAATAGTTTCCTTTCTAGGTTGTCTTCATTGATTTTACTTGTACAAATACTTTGACAAGTTGGTCAAGTAGAAGGAAGCAGTGCAGCCCAACTTCCCTCATGACTATTCAAACAAAGATTTAAGAAGTCCATCAGACTAAGTAATTAGCAGAAAAATATTATTCCCCTATTTTGACTCTGTCTCTTCCCCTCTCTACTATTGTTTGACCAATTCAAATGAAAGTGAGATTTCAGTGGTTTCTGCTCCTTCCATTAATTTCTTTTGTATAGATTTTTGCTTTTGCCTTGATGATACCAAATGAATTCCTCCTCTCATTTTCTCCTTTTCTTCTCTTGGGTATACTTTGCCTCTTCTCTTTAAAAAAATTGATAATCAAAATGACAAAATCGTTTCCAAGTCCTATGTCTTATTTGACTCTTTTTTATGATCTCTGATGACATTAAGATCCTGAAGTAATGCTTGTATCATCATCTCTCCCCCAATTACATTAGAAACGGTTCATCCTTATAAAGTCTATTAGTATTTCTCACTTATAAACTCTGTTTTGTGTTTCTCTTGACTATTATGTTTGTATTTCAGAGTTTCTATTCAGGTCTGGTCTTTGCATCAGGATTGCTAAGTAAGTTCCTATTTTGCAAAAGATCCATTATTTGCCCCGTGGAATGATACTTAGTTTTTCTGGGTAAGTTACTGCTTCCTGAAAGCTTCTATCATTTGCCTTTTTGAATATTATTTTTGTTTTGTTTTGCTTGCTTTTTACATTTCACACCATTTATACTTTTTAAATAAACTATGTAATGAGTACTGTGCATCATTTTCATAACTTCTCTGCTTCCTATGATTCCTTCTAAATTTTATTTTTTTCTTTACTATGCATTATTTATATTTTCTTCCTCCCTCCCTCCCCATGCTGCCCTAGAGATGACTACAAATAGATACAAATGTATGCATATATTTATATATAATACATGCACATATATGTATGTGTATATGTATAGCCATATTATGCATACTTCTACTTATCAGTTCTTTCTCTGGAGGCAGATAGCATTGTCATTCATAGGTCCTTTGTAATTGTATTTATTAGACTCAAAATGAGTTAGTCACTCAAAGTTGTTCTTTTTTTAAAAATTAACTTTTGTGTTTATTTTTAGTTTACATAAGTTATTTCCACAGGATTTTGAGTTACAAATTTTTTCCTGTCTTTCCCCTACCCACCACCCCAAAACAGTGATCCCACTGAATACCCTCTTCCTCAATCTGCTCTCTCCTATATCCTCCCCCATTCCCCCTTTGACTTTCTGGTATGGCAAGATGGATCTCCATGTCCCAGTGCCTGTATATTTCTTTCCCAGTTGCAAGAAATAATAATAATAATGATAATATTTTTAAAAACCGTTTGATTTTAAAACTTAAAATTCCAGATTCTTTCCCTTCCTCCCTCATCTTCTACACTTACTGGGAAGATAAGCAATTCAATATAGGTTGTACATATGTAGTTATGCAAAACATTTCCATGGTGGATATATTGTGAAAGACTGATTATATTTCCCTCCATCCTGTTCCCCCCAACTTGTCCTATTCTCTACTTTGTCCCTGTCCCTTTACAGAAATGTGTATTTCTAACAACCTTCCCCCCAACCTGCCCTCCTCTCCATCATCCCCCCTCTCATCCCCTTCCCTGTTACTCTCCTGTAGGGCAAGATACCCAATTCAGAGTGTATGTCATTCCCTCCCTAAGCCAAATTCAATGAGAGTAAGATTGACCCATTCCCTTTTGCCTTCCTGTTCTTCCCCTCCATTGTAACAGTTATCCTTTGTCTC